>JACXIL010000056.1:397328-711285 GCA_014737365.1 Bombus soroeensis | reverse complement strand
AACGTTTACAATGTCGATAACACAGAACTAATGTGGAGAGCAGTACTAGAAAAAACTTTGATCTTTCGCAGTGAGATATCGACAGCAAACCAAAAAATATGCAAGGATCAAGTACCACATTTCTTTGTGCAAATGCTACCGGATTTCACAAGTTGCCGATACTAATAATCGGCACGGTTATGAAACCTCCATACTTCGATACTTTCAATATAAGCGATCTGTCAATTATCTACAAAGCTAGCATCAAGCCTTTGATGGACAGTAACATTTTCAATGAATGGTTCGATACATGTTTCTTAAAATCAGTTAAAGAAAGACAGCCGAAAACGGACACAGAGAGAAGACTCTGTTGTTGCTAGATAACTCTGACGCGCATCACGATAGCGGGACGATAAGTACAAAAGATGAATTTGTTAAAATCATGTACTTTCCATTTGACGCTGCACCGCTCATACAACCAATGGATCGTGGAATAATCGCATGTTTCAAGCGAATGCACCGAAAAGAATTGCTGGAAACATTAATGTCATTACCTAACTGCAATACGGAAGACAATGAATGGTTCGAAAAATGTTTCTTAAAATTAGTTGATGCAGTGCGAAAATTATACAACGTTCGGGTAATGTGTGCATGTGTGTATATAATCGAAGTTCTACTGTATATCAAAATAACAAGCAAGCAGCATGAAAGTGAGAATTTATTATGAGATCATTACAAGAATAACTTTATTTGCAAATAGTTTATAAAATAATCGTTTTTTGTAACTGAATTTATACTTATGTCCATTCTGTAATCTGAAATGTAACCTTTTCAAAATGACTAACAATTCATTGTTTCTGCGAATATTACAAAGCCTCTTTTCATGGTTTTATTTTTCGAGTATTTTGTAAAATGAAAAAATAATGATTCTAACTACGAAGATAAACGAGTAAAACATGTATTGTAACTTTGGACATTGGTGAATTATGGAACTGCGTGTATCATCGTATTTCATTATTAATATCGACTAGTTTGAAAACAGTGTCTTTCCATAGAAATTCAACGTAGATTATATTTATGAAATTTGAATTCGGGAAAACAAAGAATTTCATACTTCTTACATAAAATGATTCATACTAGTGTTAGTTTGATTCATTTTAGACGTTTCGATCCATATTCTCGTAGCGAATAATTCCTTCTTTGTAACTTGAACTTATAATGTAATCGTTAATCTGACAATTTTCATTAATAAAGTATTTAGGATGCGATTAAAAACTCATTTACGTAAAACTTTTGTACATTGATCTCTCTAACTGCATGTATCGTTCATATAACAAATGTGTGAGTGGTATAATTTAACAATTAGTCGCTGTTATGATGTAAAGATTGTTGCATATGTATAAATGTATCGGTGATTATAAAAGTGGCTTACGTCACATATTTTTTTTGTTTTGAAATAGTTAAAGCTTCGGCACATGAACTGAATTATATTTAATGATACGTTTCCATTACTGTTACTTTGCAAAGATGGTTTCAAATTATTGTGATGTAAATAGACGCGACGCAAAATAAATGATAAGTTCCTTTCTTTTTTTAGATTCTTGACTTAGATAATTTTCATAATCATGGACAGAAATATGTATGTACTGATCTATTTGTCAACATTATCTTACATCGTCAACGTATGATCAAATTTAATTGTATATTCGTGTTATAGAAATCTGTACTAACTGTATTTATTAAATTAATTTCTTTATACTTGACATATGTTTTCCTCAAAACTTTAGCTACATGTGTTTTAGAGGTGAACAAAGGAATATCTACCGAATTTTGTGTATTCAATTTACCTAAGAAATTAAAAATGCATTTTGTTACAAAATTATTTATATTTACATATCAGTATAATTTTTTTACTAAATATAAATTTGCAGTAAATATCTTGCAACTGCTATGTATATTTTCAGATTGGGTTCAAATTTTGCAAAATATAGTCTTGGTAGTCGTGTCTCATTATAGCGCCAGCGAAATATCAAAATGTTAAAATACGTACAATCTTCAGATAAAAGTTTTTTATAACAAGAATACAAATACTTTTGCGAGTCACTGTATATGTACAGCGAGTGCCACAGACGGACCAACACTTATGTGGTCAACTGTATATATAAACGGTACTAAATACACAGAAATAAAAATTAGTGAAAAAATTCATGATATAACAATAATATTTTTCCAATATAGAAATAGGTGTGTACTATCATTAAGTAATATTATATAATATTAAGTAATATTAATGTTAAAATTGTTATCTCCTTGGATTTCCTTTTAACCCAATAACATCTTGTAATCTAATTGGTATATATTGTTATACATTTTTCATTGAAAAAGAAATACATTGTTTTCTGTTCTCTTTTTAAAGATTCCTTGAGATATTATTTTAATGATGTACGATATTGGTGCATCTATTTTCCAAGTTCCTATCATACGTGTTCATTTATGTGATTGTGAAAGAGTAGCTATTGTTTGGTAAGTCTGCATGTAGACGTCATTGACGCATTATACGTTACCTTGTACATTGGATCATGACCTTATTGGGAATAAAATGCGTTTCGAAATCCTAATATGTCAGCACTTTTTTTATACAAATTGTTCTTTATGACACAGTAGAACGCTTATAGAACTGTTATACGGACTAATTGAAGGACAAGAGTACGGATAAGAATTTTCGAATTTTCCAATTTTCGGATAACAGAATAGATACTTTGTTGATGTTCATCTTTATATTTGTATTTCAAGAAAAAACATGGAATGCAACTAATGAAACTAAATATTTGACTAAAGATTTATTGGTTTCGAATCCTTTTAGCTACTTAATCGCTCAACTTCCTTTGCAGATTTAATTCGATGAACTTACATTTCTTTTGTACCTCGTATTATCTGAACCCCATACCTAAAATGCTTCAAAATGTTGGGGAATGTCATCATTGTCGTTATACTCGTGTTTCAATTTATTATTCCAAGCATACATAACAATGGTACCATAGTCAATTATTGAAGAAGTTTCATCACATTGCAATCGTTCTATCACGTCGCGTCGATGTTATCATAATCACTGAATTCTGGTATTGTACTCGATGCAGAAAGAGCTTCTTTTATATCTTTCATAATATTATCTTTCATTTCTTTTTTATGGTGTCTTTAACGTAGTTTACTAGCCTTTTTTTGTGTTCTTTTTAACGTCGTACATTTAACACCCGCCCAAGTGCACGTCGCCATATAACAGCAATCCTTTAAAAATTGTTTCACCCTTTCGTCGGTATTATCGTTGGTTGTCAAAAAATTTTTTCTATAGATCAAATTGCTTATGTGCGGATAATCGTGAATTCATTATATAAACTTTTATTTTGAAGCGTGAAAAGGAACGTATTCGCAGCTGTTAATCCGAACATCTCGTTTGCCATTGAATGGGAAAGAGTTTTTGCACAATTTGCAGAAAATCTCCACGTGCCGTTGTATCTTCCTGCTGAAACTAGAGCTTACCATGCTCCCCGGTATCAGGAAATTCTAGCAATATACATGTATCTCCCAGTGACATTCTCCTCTTACTTACTGTCACAATCCGATTATTTTCCTCAAAGTAAAGTTCAATGATACCGAAAGGCGACACTTGACACTCAGTTGTTACTTCGACATTAAATTGAACAAGACGTAGCATCTTTACAAATCTGAGATGAATTCAATACAGAGAATCCTACGCTACTGGGTCAAACTGTCTTTTTAAAGCTTGTTCTCTTCGCTCATTCTTCACATTCGTAGGAATTTCTAGGAATACAGAACTTAAGCAATTAATATTACTCTTTATGTATTATACATATATTTTACTAATTTTTGCCTGTCGGCTACAAGATGATATTGATCTGTATAAATTCCTCACACACGCTTTCATTCAACTTCAATATACACCTTATACTAGACTATTACCTATTATTTATTAAAGCTTGTTCATTACGATTTAAAATTTGCTAAATAATTTTGATTTATTAGCAAATGTAGAATATTTACGTTGTCCTTCACTGCATTTTAAATATTTTCCCATTTTTTCTTCGCCTTCTTTCACACGGATTACACGAGCTACTTTATAATACTTCTGCAATTGTTTCATTGGAAAGGCGTTTCATTTCGAAAAGAATACATTTACTCCAAGAATCATTATCTTAAACTTCATTACTTCCTCTAATGATGTAACGTTTCTTTATAATAAATTTTATAGTTTCTTTTTATCTTAATCTGCTTCGTTTTCTATTCGTCTTTCCTATCCTTCCTATTATCTTCCCTGATATTGTATAACTTGTATAAATGATGCTTGCAATCTTTTTGTAAGATTTTTCGTTTGATATATAAATAGATATGTCTCATATATTTTTATATACAATAAAAAACACACACACACACATAAAATCTTCGTGCTTTATAAGAAATTGCAAATATTTCAAATTTATAGCAACATTATATTTTTTTCCTACTAAGAAACATAATCGTTATGGATTATTGCATTATAATATATTAAATTTACTTTCGTCTGAGTGCAACACTGAGTTTCGAAGTTCCATAGTTCCATTTTTCTTCCTTAGTTTTATTTATATAATATTTGTTATTTGCGATTCGTGAAGAGAACAAGGTGTTCAAGGATGATTTGTTCACGAGCACCGTAGCGTTATGCTACACCTCTGGATTGGTAAAGATCTGCAAAAAGAAAGTAGCCGCAAAATTGACTTGGACCTTGAAGTTCCAGGCAACATTTTTTTTTTCATTGCGAGGACAAAAAGTGCCAGAGGAACCGTGTAATTCGCAACTCATTCGTTCTCTTGGAAAAGAATGTTAGTTCCAAACTAAAAAAAAGTTCCATTGCTTTTCCAGCTCGCTTTATTTTTAATACGCTTACATCTTGCAGTCAGATGCAGGAAGAATACTTTTTATAGTCTAATGTCGCTGGTAAATACCTCAGAGTCACCATTATATATTCCGTGTCCTCCTTTTCTTTCTTTCTTTCTTGCTGTTTAAGCAGCGCCGGACTCGCATTTCTACATTCCGTGCATGTTTCTACCGAACAGTACGCATTGACTTTAGACGATGATAAAATTAGTGAATCAGTCGATGATGGTGCTCCACCTACCTCACACTAGTCGGCCGATGCACCACTTTTTGAATGAAATATTTAGATCGTATGTCGTCTTCTAACTGCTGTCTTTCTTTGCGAAAGAAAGAGAATTTTAAAAAATGTTTCAAAGATAAACTATTTCACATCTGCGTTCCTGGCTGATTAACGCTTTGTTCTTTTATGATGTGCGAATTTCGTGTAATATAGCATACGTAATAATTATGTCGATAAACTTCTGTCTATTTGTCTATTTGACTTCATCAAGTCAAATATCGAAATTTAAAAAAGTTTCACAAAGTTATTCCACATTTACAAGCTTGTCGCTCGCAGTAGTCTGCAGTTATTTTATATATTTACTGATCGTCGGATATATAGTTGGGGTAACGAAAGTTCCCCGATAGATTTTTCGATATGTAAACAATTTTTAATTAATAGATACGTAGATATTATGATCGCGTGCGATGTTATGACCGATATTATGATATCGTGAATAATTTGAAAAAGTCTGCGATAGCTAAGAAGCAGTAAGCATCTATAATATTTTTTTAAATATTATTTTACACTTTTAGCTGCAATATCCGAAATCCAATAATAGTTGAAACTTGTTTCAGATATCCCATTTAAAACATCAAGCGAAAATTTTCCCACGCAACTGTATGTGCCATTCGCTCTTCGCGCAACGATGAATTGCGGTTTTCGCGATAACCATCACGCGATTGTATCGCTTGACAGATTTCTTAGATTACGTGCAGGTTTGCATAACCATTTGTACGTTTGCTTTCCTTATTGAATCGTGGGATTTTTCACATTGTTTACTGTTCCCTCGTTCGTAAATTTATTTCCTAATTTACTGATAATTATCTGTATTACATCTTCTTTGAATTCCTTTCATATCGAAGAATGGTCTCACGAACTACAGATGCACCCACGAAAAATTAATTCAATCGTTTTTGAAATTCTTAAGAGAAATAGCTATTTGAAAAACACTCAAGATGTTACGCTCTGCTATATTTTAGCGAATAATAGGTGACATCGATGCCCCATGACGTATTACTTTGGCGAAACCAATATTTTGGGATATGGTTCGTAGCAAGTACAGTTGCTCACGAAACTACTCGAACGATTACCATAGAAAATTTGTACAACGTAAGCAGAAAAATATTCGGCTGCCTGTTGGACGGATGTTTTTTTCGATTAAGTTAGCCAGGCCTTCGACGAATACCTCCTTCCAAACTTCTGCAGTCGGAAATAGCTATCGCCTGTGATAAATATATTATGTTCGTTATGCAACATTTTTTGAAATTTCATTAACACTGTTCTGAGACGCGATTATCGCGATCGTACGGGTAAGATATAAAGTCAGTTCGAAAATGTATTAAAAATGATTAAACATTTATTACAAATCGTCCACTTAGTAAGAAATTAATATACAGCGTAAATAGTGGTCTTAAACGTATAACTAATGCTAAAATCGGTCTTACTAATGTTCTGATATATTAATATAACGAATGGTCGGCTCGAAATACTTAGGCGATCTTTGTGATGTGTATGCTTGGGTTAAATATCTTGTATCTGTTATATACATATTCAAATTCGTTTCAAATTTTAGCAATATATTCATGTCGTGCCATTAAGTCAGTCGTGAGTTATTAAATTGCTAATGAAATGCTAATGAAATTTCAAGATACCAATGAAAAGTCTCTGTAAGTGTTCAAATACTTTCGCGAGCCGCTGTATCTTTGGCTAGATGTTAATTACCGGGATATAAAAAAGATATAACGCCGAAGTTTGGAATTTGGAATATCGATGGATATGTAAAAAAAAAAAAAGAAAAAAGATATAATTGAAGAAATGATCGATTTGGCGAAGAACGTTCGTGAAAGAAAAAACTATTCAAGTGTTGTAAGAAATATTTACTTGTTGCAGGGTGCCTGAATTTTTTATGAGTTTAGATTTGCAAACTTTTCTGACTTTGTGTTAAACAAAGTTCAGACCGGCTTTTGACTATATCATATCCTTGATTCGCTAATGATATTTCAAAAACTATTCGCGTGAATAGTTAAGGTTGCAGATAATAATCACCTTATCCGTTATATATATCGTGTTATCACTTTCTAATCACAGAGATCAGATCCTTCTTGAGCTCTGCTTGTAAATCTTAAATTAGTCACGCTGGCCCACGACTGTCGCGCAACCAATTACCTACCAAATTAATACTGAAACGACTGTTTCAGGATAGAGTCCTGAATCCTGAAGATGCCGCGACGCTTTAATTTATTATGTAGGATGAACTTTATGCTACCGAAACGATGTCGTGGATAATTCAATTTGGCGAGACAATGCTTTTTGAAAGTCGAGACGATTTCTTAATCACACGAATATCAAGTTGATTTTCTAATATCAAACGATAGAACTCTGTCAGAGTTACGAACGATTCTTCAAGGACGAAATGACTGTTTTATCGTTCGATATGATTCAGTTGACGATCGGACTGATTCTTTCGACGATTGAAATGATTCTCCCTCGTGACGATCGAAGCGATTCTTGTAATAATTGGAATGATTCTGCCTGATGATTCGCGCGATTTTTACTTGCCACTATATTAAAATGATTAAGTTATTAATTATTAGAACTAAGTAATATCAATTTATTTTAGTCATTTAAGTGAAGGAAAAGCAGATATTAATTTTGTATGTTTTGACGACTGGCAATGTATTTTTGATTATTTAACATTAGTTTTATTTGAATACAATACTAATAACTTGATTTTTTATTTTGCAGGGCCGACATACCAAAACTGGACAATTGGCAGCCATCAAAGTTATGGACGTTACAGAAGTAAGTAACTATCATACTATTTTTTTGTCTCAAAACAATACTTCCCTTCTCGAGACACACGAAAGTCTACTATAGCTCGATTTAACACAAATAATATAAAACATTAAATAAGAAACTAGTTAACGTTTTTCTAACATGACCAAACTTTAATCTTTCTATACTTTTACTTTTCTTCCCGGATCGTCTGTTTTTCTTTTACTTCCCTCTACTTTTCGATTTCCAGCACCCATTTCATTCCTTCGCTTTCTTCTGCCATAATATCTTCTTCCGTTATATTCATCGCTTCAGACGTTTTACATTCCCCCCATATATGTTGCCATATATGTCGCCATGATTCTTCTTTCTCCTCGCATAATCTACACATTTTCAGATTCACTTCCACCCAGTATCTACTTCCTTCCCATTCATTTCCACGTCTAAAATCTCGCTATTGTTTTCAGCTTTGTAACTTTTCCCTTCTCCTCTCGGTATTTTGCTCTACCTTTATTTTCCACTTGTTGTATTGTTTCAAGGATCTTGATCCCTCTATTTTCTTCCTCTTTCCCTCTATCTTTTTCTTTTCGTGTTTCCTTATTCACTCTTCTATGACGTTAATACCACCGATCGTCCTTTGCTTCGCCCATTGATCAGCTTCTTCTTGCTCGTAGAATTCCTGCATTTTTCCCTCCATTTCGTTTTCCCCTATTCCTGGCTGTTTATCTCTCTTCTACATTCTTTCGGTATTTCATTCTTCGTGGTCGTCTTCATTTCCTCCTGGTATTCTAGAGGTCTGCCTCCAGTTTCTTCATTTATTTGCTCTATTTTGGCCTCATCTTTGACTATATATCCCGGTGTGCATCCAAAATGTTACAATAATAATAATAATAATAATAATAATAATAATAATAATAATAAATATTGCAATCGTAGCGATTTTATTGCTGTGATAACAATAATTATACTAAAAATGAAAAAAAATGACTAATGATATTTTCTATGTTGTCCATATAGGAACAATGTTCTTTCAGAATGTGTACAAAATTATAGAGATTACTATATGCCAATAAGTATAAATAATTGCTCGAGTACGTACAGTGGTTCGCAGAAGTATTCGTACGTTTGCACAAAACGTTTACGCCGTGTCTTATAGAAGAAACATTTTAATGTTTCATTAGCGATATAATGAAATACGCGACTCTCATGATTATATTGGTAAAATTTAAAGCCAATCTGAAAATATATATACTAGTTGCAAGATACCTACCGTAAACTCATAGTTAGTAAAAAATTAATGTACGATATGAATAGTGACTTTAAGCATATAAAGTGTTCAAGATGGTCTATGAAGATAAGCGTCGTTGAATATTGCGATTTATTAATATTGCGAATAATTGCCTGTTTAAGTAGCTTTTTGATTTGTATAAAATACAAATCAAGATTTGTCATTACCACCAAAGATTTTATCATTACCACCTAATGACAAAATCCGCAATCACTTAGTTGCCAACTCAATATTTTACTCTTGCACTAAATATTTTGCAACTTTCTGTATACATTTTCAGAATTGCTTAGAATTTTCTCAGTGTAACCATGATAGTTGCGCGTCATTTTAGTGCTAATGAAATTTCAAAATGTTTCGCATGACACGTAATATGTTTATAAAATATATGGACAAGCGTACGAATAGTTTGGGCAGCCACCGTACGTAGATTCAGTAATAAAATTTTTCACTGACAACTACGTGTATCGGTAACTAGCAACGGTCTCCCAGTGACTAAATTCTTCGACGTGAATAGTTCACAAGAATACATACACGACAAATGCATTCTTTACAAATTTTCCGAGAAAAAGAATGCACGAATATTGCGAAACACTTTGGAATAAAACTTCGTACAACAATAACAAGACGCATCTCTCAAATACTTTTAAGAAATTCAGCTCCAGGGCTAGCTTTGATCTCTATTTATCGAACTGTCTGAATATCTTAAGACAATTTTAATTAGACAACTTAATTAGACGAGGGGAAGTGATTAAGAAACGCGCGGTTAAAATAAGTGATCGAATCAGATAGTAGAGGTTATCGTTCGAATACAAATTTATTCCAATAAACAACACTGACGTAACTTGAGCATTGATGATGTGTTTAGATTTGTTACATTGTCTTATTGTTTCGTGCTTAGATCAGGCTATACAGGATTACCGTAGCATATATGTATGCTTTGATAATTATTGTTAATTCTCAAGTTAAGAAAGACTAGGTGTGTTAAAAGAACCACTATTAAAGTTACGAATATAATAAATATAAACCAGGAGAGACTAATTTAAGAATAAAAGGAAAGGTATTAAAGTTATATTTTCGTTAGAAAAATAACATTTTATAAGAAATTCGTTTTTAAAAGTTATTTTTTAAATTGTAAGTATCTGGTTCAAATGATCGTATTAAACTGATGTCTGCTGTTTCTAGACTCAGGGGGAAAGTATTTCTAAAAAATTGCGTCACTGCTTAGGTATATCTTACCAGACAATTTGTAAAACTCGGAGGCTATGGTATAATACAGAATGATTATGCTATTCTTAAGGCTATTTTTTTTTTTTTTTTAGCAATAGTAAGGTAATAATATAATAAAATAAGGTAATTTTTTTTAGCAATTTTTTTTTATGTTCTCTTTTAATTACAATACCATGAAGTTCATAATATAGATTGTTCAATTCGTCTTGACTTTAACTATCATTTCACGATGATAAAAATATCTATCCTCATTAAGTAGAATTCGGTAACCTTGAAATCCCAGGAAAAAAAATTTCCTCCGAAACTTTTGCTTATCGTAAAAGATAAGCGAGATATTTAAAACGACGAAGATACGCGGGAGAAGTTGTACGTGCAGTCAACCACATAAGCATCCATTAGGATGCTCATCAAATTCTCTTTCAAAAACATTTCTTTTTTTACCGTCATTTCTAAAAATACGATAACTTACCATATATATTATGGTCATTAAATGTGTTATACATGAAGTACATTTTATTGTTATCATTCGTGCGATAAGCGAATATCGTACCGAATACAACTCGTAATGCTCTGTCAAACCGAACTGTAGATAAAGTGTTAATTGAATTGTATTTGTATAAAGAAACTCTAACATCCTATCAATATCATGATTTGTTGAGTGAATGGTATCCACGATTGATAAAAAATATTTTAGATAGTATAAAGTAATATTTATTAAAGATAATTTAACACGTATTTCTATTTAGGTTAGTTACAATTAATTTCTTAATAAATTAAATATCTAAAAAATTATTCTAATTATATAATCTAAATAAATAAATTAATTGATAAATTAAAAAAATAAATACAATTGCGTAAATATATATGCTTAATCTTATTGATTATTAAATGTTTGCTTAGTATGGCTTCCGGCTTATATCATATTTACTACATTTGCTATATATGACACATCGGTCTTCTTCGAATTTACGTAGCTAACAGTTTAGTCATCGAATAATATTAGGTTGTCCGAAAAGTTTCTTTCGTTTCATAAAGTGATAATAGATGAACAGCAATCTCTGTTTTATATTATTTTATTGAATTAAGTATGATCCATTTCGTTTTATTTCTATTATTATGTTCGTGAATTATTCAATAAACTAATATAAAACAAAAAACATTGTGCGTCTATTATTTTCTTATAAAACGAAAGAAACATTTCGGACAACCTAATATCTCATGACTAGCTCTTTCGCCGCGAACAGCGCCTATAGACGCTCAACCAGAGTATCTTTCTTCGAGCATCGTGCGATCCGCACGACCGATCTGCCACTGCCACGCCGACTACTCAGAGAGCAATTCGTTTCTGAGCGCTGCACAGCGAAAGGGCTAGACTGCAAGTTTTGATGCATTTATGCGAAATTTGAAAGCGTGAAACTGCAAAAAATGCGTATCATACGAAAAATATATAAAATATCCAAAGTACAGTGTTTTCGATAGACAGTTTTTCAATTATATTCTGAAAAATATAAATTTCCATAAAGATTTACAGTCCAGTGGTGATATTAGAATTTTTCTCTCTGTTTTTAAATAACTTTTAATTAATCAAACAAATCATCTAATGAAATGATACGATGATATAAACATTCAGCTAGTTCTTTAATGCGTTAAGAAACATTTTAAAAATGTAACGTAATTTATTCGCTTCTACCTTTATTAAGAAATAAAGCAGCGAAATAAATATAAGACAATATATTAGAAAAATTACAAACACCTGGTGTATCTAAATAAAATCATGAAAATAATAAGTAACATAATATTATATCGATATAGTAATTATAAACAATATCATGTTATCTTCTTAGCGTTGAAAAAATGTATGGTTTGTAATCTCTAATATATACATGAATACATTCATGATAATTGCATTGATATCTAAGTACAAATAATTTTCTTACAGAATGCGTTTTTAGTTTCTTTGATAGGCTAGAAATACACAAAATTCGGGTAGTATATGTAGGCTTTTGTGATTGTCGATGTGCGACTACTACTTTAGTGTTACAATTAATTTCAATAATTTCCTGCAAACTATAGAGCACTTTTTCCCACATTATACTTAATTGCTGATAAAGTTGTGACGCGGTTTGAATTTTGTAGTTTGTTTTGTATCTTGTTATTTACTGCTGTACTTTATACAAGTATTAAGAATATATTGAAGAGCAAAATTCTTTCATTGCTTGAATAATATTTTTAATATTGAATTGAAATAACATTAAATGATAGAAACACGTTTCTCAATTAAACAGTATAATTGCAAGTAATACACGTAAGTATTTTCAAACGGAATTTTCAAACGACGTCTTTTCTACGTATTTACAAGCGAAGAATTACGTTATATTTATTTTCGGAATACTTGTTTGGTCAGCATTCTGCGTACTTTGCAAAATGTTCAATCAACAAATGAATATGTTATTTTTATTTATACTGTTATACTTACTTATCTTCCTGACAGTAATCAACAGTATTCCACTTAAAAGTATTTCTCATAATATCTTGATAGCCATCAATGTTCCAACAGTTCAGAGGATCTCGTTTTAGTCAGAAGATATTCGTTTATAACATTCGTAAGTTTCTTAACACTTTACCGACCGATAGCCGATTAATCGGTTTTTTGGTCGCCGACGTTTACCGACCGATAGCCTATTTGTCGCTGACAATCTTTCTCATTAATTGAGCAGTAATTTGTTATTTAGTACTAAGGTACCTTGCTCAGTTGCGTCAGTTGCGTTGCTTCGTAAGCTCCCACAGTTTTATACCAATTTGAAAAACTTACCGTTCGCGATAAACGAAAAGAATGGTATTGGAGAGTCTAAACCGAAACAGAGTCGGCGCCAGGGAGAATCTGCGCCTGTGCTGTCGGTCGGACGTGCGTATGCTGTTGAACCGCTAGCGGTCAGTAAAGTGTTAACATAAATATCGTCGAGCATAACAACATATATAGAAGTATTCTTATACTATATCTTATATTATATTTGAACAGCTTTTTCATATCGAAATAATTATTTAAAACGAATCAACTATCAAGTATCGAGAAGACGTCTCGAAGATATGTGATAACTATGATTCTCAGATATCATCAAAAATTAATCGCAGACTATACGTGTTGTGAGTAATTAATTTCCGTTATTATCTGTTTCAGGACGAAGAGGAAGAAATCAAATTAGAAATAAATGTATTAAAAAGGGTGAGTATACCAGTACCGCAAAGGATATGAATATTTCCTTACAAAACGGATTCAAAGAGGACGAGATCACATTATTTGTCTTCTATCGCGTGTTGCAGTATTCGAATCACAGAAATATAGCAACGTATTACGGTGCCTTCGTGAAGAAGTCATCACCTGGAAAGGATGATCAATTGTGGTTGGTTATGGAGTACTGCGGAGCTGGCTCCGTTACAGACCTTGTCAAGTCAACTAAAGGTCAGAGTTTAAAGGAGGAATGGATTGCTTATATATCACGGGAAATATTGAGAGGGCTTAGTTATCTTCACAGCAATAAGGTTATACACAGGGACATCAAAGGACAAAATGTTTTGTTAACCGATAATGCTGAAGTTAAGCTTGGTATGTTGCTCGACCATCTATATCTTAACTAAAGTATATAGTATTTGGACGATATTTCAACTGAATACAGCATCGTTCGTTGCTAAATCGTTCGAATGATTAAGTAATCGTTCATCCCGTTATGCCGTAGTTGATTTTGGCGTTAGCGCACAATTAGATCGGACAATAGGTAGAAGAAATACATTTATTGGAACGCCATATTGGATGGCTCCAGAAGTAATAGCCTGTGATGAAAATCCTGATGCTACATACGATAACAGAAGTGATCTTTGGTCATTGGGAATTACCGCTTTAGAAATGGCCGAATCACAACCTCCGCTTTGTGATCTTCATCCGATGCGAGTGAGTATTTGTAACGGTTGTGAATCTCCTTCACCGTTCTTCTACATTACTACTCTGTTTTAAAAAGGGTGAAATTTAATTTTATTGATTATGCTTAATTCACACAAAAGGCTTTATTTCTGATCCCACGTAATCCACCACCAAGACTCAAATCGAAAAAGTGGGCGAAGAAATTCCACGGTTTTATTGAAACGGTTTTAGTAAAGGATTATCATCAACGGCCGTATACAGAGCAGCTCCTTAAGCATCCGTTTATTCGGGACCAACCAACCGAGAGACAAGTTAGGATACAACTTAAAGATCATATTGATCGCTGTAAAAAGCGTAAACAGGAGAAAGGTATGAAAGACACGCCGAAGCGATTCGTCAACGATAATTTCTTTAATAGCTCTAACCCGTTATCTGTAATTTGTCACACAGAAAGAGACGATTACCGATATAGCGGTAGTGAAAATGAAGAAGACGAACCGGCATTAGCTGGTGAAGCGTCATCCATTGTTCAAGCACCTGGTGGTGATACTTTGCGTAGAAATTTCCAACAAATTCAGGAAGGTAGGACTCTAACCCAAGAAGTAAATCCACAACCACCTGCTGCTAAAGAAAAACCAAGTAGCAGAACTCAAAGAGATATACCAGAACCAGGGCCACCTGCACGTCCTGCTATACCACACAGATTAATCGGTGCGTTTGATAGTATACCGCTAATTATTTTCTACGTTTTTATGTAAAATTGCTGTCCATTGTCACGACGAATAAACTTTCTCAAATGTTACGTAATTACTTTTGCACTGTATAGTAGTTCCAGACCCCCAACCACCATCTCGGCCATTACCTCCAACACCCAGAGATGATCCACGACAACCTCATAAAGTTTCGACACCGCCATCCAATCATCAACCTCTTATTGGTGGTGCTGGTAGTGGAGGTTCTGGTGGGCAAGCTGCATCGCAAAGAAACAGTCATGTATTTAAGCCTATGGTAAGTCTTTTCAATTTTTTGTTTTCGCAATTATCTTTTCTTGTATCTTATAACGTCTCCTTCGACACTTATTTTATATCAATAACAAAATAATAAATAAACTGAGTTATTTAACATTGGTATCTTATACGTTTGACCGATTATGTCAGATTTATTCAGATTTAGATTTGAAGAGGAAAAGTATCGATAATTATATCGATCACGGCACAGCTAACCGATTTCGATAATTTTCAAATGCTTTGCCAACGTCGATATTCTGAGCAATTTCACTTGTACGTTATGCGTATAACCGCCGCCCAGTTGTAATTTCCAGAACGTTCATACAAATATTGTGCCCTGATCGTTATAATTACTAAGATATTCGTTATAAAAAGATAAATATCACGGCAAAGAGATTTTTTTCACGCGATTAATATTTTCCAATATTCGCAAGATCTTTGGCGTTTCTTGTTTGATATATGTATATGTATATATGTTAGTAATAATCCATAGTGAAAAGAATCTACATAGGCAGGTACACGGAAGTATCCAAACGCTTACCTTTGCAACTTTCGACAAGTGACATACATATGTGGGGCACTCCTCCTTTGGGAACCGAAACAAACATGAACGTTGATATGCAAGTTATAAACAATTGAATTTCGGGCTAGAAATCTCTGTACACAGGCAATTCGCAACGTTAACACGCACGCGCGCACACACGCACGCCTTGTACTTATCTTATAGAAGAGAAATTTTTTAACGTACTCTCAACTTTTTTTTTTGTTCAACGACGTTTTACAAGTTGCAACAGATTTTGCTATATTCGGCATTGTAAGTTAATACGGCATTTTATTTAAAATCGTAAATGAATCGTCTCTTGGGACTGAGATTAAATAGGGGATTTTCGATTAAACGCAGTGAACGTATTTTCCAAATTCATATATTTCCTATCACTTCCGAGGTTTCTTCAAGGAAAACGATATCAACAATCATCGTGTATGATTCAATTTGAATTACATTGGTAATTGTGCAAGTTTCAATACCAACGAACTTTTATCTCTGTTTCACTTATGCTTAATGTTTCTTAGTTTGAGAGCAACGAATCGAAACAACGGAAACGTCATGTTCACACTTCAATCACGCATTCATACTGTATATGTATATTCACCAAAAATGTACTGTTACAATTGTCCTCTCCGTGGTATAGATGACGTATAAATGTCCACATAGTACCGCAAGGATAAAAATTAGAATAAAATTAGTTTGTAAACATATGAACGCATGCTAGTATTAAATAATTTTAGTTTCAGTCGCAATTTATCAACCGAAGGAAAAATATCGTGTTATCATCTATACGTTTGCGTTTTATGTTCGTGTTAAATATCGGTATCTTACTGACATTCCTTTTTTCCCCCTCGCAGACTTGAATTTCTGGGGTACTTATCTGGACGAGGCCGGGTCTTAAAAGTAAGAAATATGAACTATGAGTAAGATAAAGAGAAATGTTCGTCAGCTGGTTCACAGATACTAGCATATTTCTAAAATAAAATTATTTATTTTTTCCCTTTTTGATACACGCGCATACTTGTATTTACCAGAAATTCCAGCAATAAATGTAAAAATTTCAGTATCGTTAGTTTCTATATCGTAAAAATGGAGAAAACAAATTTTTCGGATTTTCCTCTATGTACGATCATTATCATTCGACATTTATCATGTATCACGTTACAGGCAAAACACAAATAACAAAAATTATAATCAACAACTATATAAATATATGTCATTCAGTTATTTGCGGTTATTAGTGTTAGTTAGTTAGTTAGTTCTCAGTTATTAGTGGTTTGCAAGAAGTTTTGTCAGTACAGTATCAACATTTTTTTGCAATTAATAATTTCAATTAGGTGTAGTTTCTTCATAGTATTTTCGATCGAATAAAAGTACGATCCTTAATATCTAAGATATTAACTTCCTAATATCTTGATATCATCGATGATATTTTATCGCAATAGAAATAAAAAAAGAAAAAAAATAAGTAAAAAGCTTGATCGCAACCATTAGTTTATAAACCATGCAACCATCTCAATTTGTCAATGCAGTTTCGATAATATTGCTTGTATACTCACAGTACATCATTAGGTACGTAATTTTAATCGTCTATATCTTTAAGCTCATCAAGTAATTATATCTAATATTCTGTACATATCGTTAAAAATCTGTATCCTTATTTTATAAAAACTCGTTAAATTCAAAATCTTTTCTCTTATTGACATCAATTGAGTATATCGCTCGTTATATTTGGTGCGGAGATTCATCGTAAATATTATTTATACGCATTCAAAAATACTTTCGCAACTCGCTAGCAATCCGTGGTTATAACGAATTTACTGTAAACAAATGTAGATATGTAATGGTGAATTTTCCAATTTTACGGATGTGATCTAAAATCTAGGTACTTCTCTTGCATTTCCTCCTGTAGATGTGACATTGTTTTAAATACTTCTGTCCGACGTACATGTTTCATTGCGTTAAAAGTTGCAAATGTAAGTTCGAATATTTCCATGTGGCTTTATGTCTGTTTACTTGATAATACATTTATTGCGTTCTAAACATGGAAACACTGTTTCCATGAAATAGATTATTTTTCAGAAAGATCGCTTGATCTGTTCAAAATTTTTTTATTTCAATATTACAACAATAAAAACATTACTTTGTTTATCAGAGAAGAATACAGACGACCTTAAAACATTGGAAAATATGATCACGCGACTAAAATTTGTTTGTCATAATATTTTTTCTTTTATAGCAAATATCTTTTCCTTGGACATTTTCTGGTATCATTAAAACTGATGAAGAAATGCCAAGTTCTAACGTTAGATGACTCAGCATACACATGTTATATATAGATAGATATAGTCTACAAACTACTCCAATTTATAAAGATTGTAGAGAAGCACATGCTATTTTTATCCTACTTTGCCTTCTTGCTGCCTTTCATCAACTTAATGTATTTTGTGTATCGTATATTTTGTTACGTTTATATATACAGTTTGTTCAATTTAAATGGAAACGGTTAAATATCTCGTAGAGTGTGCAAGATATAGGAAAGTGCGTTTTAAACAACAGATGTAAAATATCGGACGTTTAATCTTGCAAAGACCTCGAAAATTCTTGAGAATAGCATGATTAATATTTCAAATGGAAACCAGTATCCAAGCATATTTTCAAGATGGTAATGTTTAAAGGTGATACGTGGCCGATTATGTAATATCATTATAACATTAATAACACATACGTGATAATAAATCAGAAATAAAATATGAGATTTTTTAAAATAAGGCTTCATTTCTGAGAAAATAATCGTTCCAATTTCGAAAATCCGCTAGATGTTCGTGTATTTAACTTCGATAAGTCAAAATCGATAATTCTGATTCGATTGATTCTTCATATTGATAACAAATCAGTAAGATGATAAGTAGGAACAAGATTAGGTACAACATGTATGCTCAGGAATAAATTTACGTACATGCAAGTGTTATTATTAGACTGCGGATGTTATGTGTTTATGAAAAATTTACAGAACGCGTACACATAACGTAAAAAATATATGCTTAATATCCGAAATAAAGCACACGTTATAATATCTAGTGGGTGAAAAAAGTCTCTATTCAAGTTAACACTTTTTTAATTGCGATGATAAAAATATAAATTTACATAAATACCCGCACTCTAGCTATGATGTTTGGAAAAGTCAAATCTCGTATAAGTAATACTTGAACTTCGAAAGATTAGAAATTAGCTACATACAACAGATATGCTCATATTTGAATTTTATTCGAATTCTGTATGTAAGTAAAAAGTTGCCGCAAGCTTTTCATTAAATTATTTATGAAAGGGTTATTTTGAACCTACTCGTCAAGTTTCGATTATATTTAGGACTATGTATTTATTTGCTATTAGATTTGGGTTTACAAAAATTTATTCCTTTTCTATCCATTCCTCTCCTTTTTCTTTACCAAAGTAGTTACGAGATGCTTGAAACTTTCCAGGAAGGCTCGAATCTGTTTGCCATGCTCTTAATACCACCTCTAATAATAAATAGTTAAACGTGTTGTAAATATAAGCAGTTATGTAAAAACAGTTATATGCTAATCAACTCATTGCGCGGTGGCCTTTATTATTACACGGTAGAATTACGTCCTGTTCGATAGTATCCACATCTTATATGTAATACTTTGCAAGACATAAGCTACGTTATCGTTCACAAGTATCTGGACGTTTTGGTCGATTCGTACTAACGGTACGTGAATTTTACCAAAGTTGTCAAATTAACGATGAATTAATAATTAGAAGCAACACTTACTACCTTTTTATGGAATCGCTGGAAATTTATATCGCGTATTAAAAAATAGAACGACGATTTATTTCACTGTATATACTAATATATACATTTGCTGTTTAAGAAACGCTGGTTGTATTAACATCGGGAGTCTCTATATCCTCATAGTCTGTCTCATAATTAAAAGAATGAAAGAATCTGGAGATAAAGAAATTACCAGGTGAGGAAATATTGATTCTACGAAGTTTGACAATTACAAACACCGGTTTTATTATTATCTACCGACTTCTGAAGATCAACTTAATTAGATTATTGTTATTAGGTGGTAGTGACAAAATCCGCAATCACCTTGTTGCCAACCCAGTATAACGTACTATTAGACGTAACTAAAGTGATTACGAAGAATCAATTTATCGGAATTTGATGAAAGCTTGTTGCAGCTTATTGAAAGTAAGCAAGTGTCGGTATACTTTTCAGCGATAATATACAAACTCGGGACGAGCAACCTTGCGATCTACAATGTCGCGTAATATTAACGCCCACAGCGTACAACGTTTAAAAACTAATATCTTGGGAACAGTCTGTGCAAAAGATACGGATGGTTATTGTTTTGAAAATACTCATGAAAGTATATGACAATATGCAATAAAAGATATTGGTTTCTCTCTGAACATTCGATTGTGATTTTCCCCAAAACTTTCATGACCATCTATAACTTTTGCCTGAAATACTCTTCCGTATCTTCCATATCATTTGAGATATTTAATTGATTTCCATCTAAATCAGACTATATTGTATATATAAATATTTATCTTTATGTCTTTCTTTTGCTACATACTCATAAACAGATACATATTTTAATCAGTAGCACGTAGACTTTCCTTCTATTTTGCTATTAAGTCGTTGGCGTGCACGCAAATATAATTGCACAATTATTTCCTAGGACGCGTATACTTAATTGCATTCATGATCGTGACACGTGCACACACATGTCACACGCCTATAAACGCACACATAGATATATCCACATAAACACATGCGCGCGCTTCTTACACGCAGATTTGAAATTATTCGGTTTTTGTTTTTTTTCCATGTTCACACGTACCGTAGCTGCCTCCAAGGAAGCCAGAGGTAAGAACACGTACACTTATTTTCCTCTTTACATTCCCATTTTTACATTTATACATACAGTTACACGTATTCTTATCTCTACGCGTAACATTTTTAATTGTTTATACATGCAGTCTATAAAACAGGTTACACGCGCTATGACGTAGTCTTGGTATTACTACATAATTTGCTTGGTTTAGTTTTATACATACGAAGTTCCAACAACACTTCTGAATTTTATCTTTAGCAAATGTGTACTATTTACCGCTATCGTGCTTAGTCCCCATTACTTAGACGATATAACGTTCTTGAATGCTTCAGACAAGCTCCCTGAATGTATGCTTTCACGGAGATCGATTACACACTGCTTAAACGCATTAAGTGCAATTCATGGTTGTGTTTGTAATTGTTGGTATTTTAAGAAATATATCTTTAACATTTTTATCAACGTACGAGATATTTCATTAAACCGACATTAAAACTATATACAACTTGTTATTATTATGGACACATATCGGAACAAGAACTAACAATTACGATTGAGACTATCTTATCCCTGTTGGCATTCTTTTCTTTTTTATATGTACATGTGTTGTATTCCGGCGAAGAAAAACAAATTCAGAAGTAACATAATAATTATTTAATGTCACCATTTAATTTGCTACTGTCATAATGTTAGTTATCGGGAAACGGACAATTTTATCATTGCCATTTTCGGTTTATGTTATAATTTAACTTAATCACGGTTTGATAATAATTGAACGCTGTTAAAGAAAGAAGTAACAAATTATCACAATCTAGTTGTTTTTTATTCCTCGCGATATATACGTTGCATTAATTATTTTTTCATTTGCGTTCTTTAAGTACGTTCTTAACGTAATAGACCGATAAAAGTGTAAGATAAATTAGTATGATTTATAAACACTTTTGCAAAGTTTTCTCATATAGGTAACGTTTCATGTTAATCAAGTATTGAAGAAAATAATTAATGGGAGGTCAGATAAAGTTATCTGTAAAGTATGGTCATAAACTTCGATTAGTTATACACAATTTTGCCACACGTTAACGATCTACTTATCTATTTTCCTTAATTTGGATTTGTAACAGACAAGACCAATAATATACATATTGTTGTTTGTAGCTGTGTTTACTTGTAAAGAGAATTTTACTAGAAAAAAGCGTTATCTATTTCTAATTGATTCTATACTTATTTAAAAGAAAAAAAAATAGAACAAGGTTGAAATAGTGCAGCTTTCGATGCAAGTTCAGAATTTTTTTCGTTGAAGTATTCTCGTAATTGATTTCCTACTGATATCATGTTTTTGCTCAAATTATCGTCTATTCGTATTCGGTTCACGAGGTACTGTAGCTACAATGCAAATTATATTTTTTTAGCGTGTTTGTGTCCTTTGATCGTCCACACTACTGTGTTTAATTTAAAACAATTTAATTTGTTTCACGTGTGCACAACAAAATGCGTAAAATATAGCTCGAATGTGAATTAGGATTATCCATCATTGTATTAATGTATCGTTTATAACATGTTGGTTTTTTTCTTTTTATTAAAAATAAGGGTCATATCAGTAGTTTCTTATACAGTATAATAATATAATCGTTTTTTAGTTTTCATTAAAAATACCGCAGAAGGAACAATCCATTTATTTTCATGATCCACCCCAATGTATCTGTTCGATCATCGTTCTCAATGACGCGTATCGCTATAATCACAGGCATTACGTATTAACCCATGATTCAGTAATTATTCGAGATCAATAGGAGAAATATTAGTATAAATATGTATATGTACTTTGAGATCATTACATTCCTGTTAATTGAATCTATCATTTTGATATTAAAGGTAGTATCATATACAGGGTGGCCAATCATAATCTATAAATGCAATTGGATATACACGATACGTTAAATGTTAACACTTTACCGACCGATAGCCTATTTGTCGCCGACAGTCTTATTATTTGAGCAGTAATTTATTATTTAATACTAAGGTACTTTGCTCAGTTGCGTCAGTTGCGTTGCTTTGTAAGCTCCCATTGTATTGGTATGGTATTGGAGAGTCTAAATCGAAACAGAGCCGACGCCAGGGAGAATCTGCGCTTGAGATGCCGGTCGGACATGCGTATGCTGTTGAACCGCTACCGGTTGGTAAAGTGTTAAGAAAAATTTTATTAAGAAAAAAACATATCGACTGTCATTATTCGAACTAGTTTCTTTCGTACATGCAGCAAAGTCGTTTATTAAAAATTCCTTGTACACAACGTACAATTTACTTTATGTAGCGTTTATCTGAATTTTCGCAATGTAGCGTGTTTCAATCAGTTCCCTTTCACATTAGAATTAAACATAACATTACAAACCAGCAGATCTAAATTATATGGATAATAATTAATGACTAACTTTGGACCTGAATTATTGTTTCTTGCCAATCATCAAAAAATTGATAATCTATCCACGAATTTCATCGTCATCTCTTAAATCATTCAATTCGATTTATGATAAACAATTTGCATTGTACTACAGAGAGTGTAACAGTTTCACATAAGAGTAGCTTGCATCTTTTGTACCATTGTTATTTGCTTCGTCTGGCTGGTTGGTGGCGGCTTTTAAACAATTGTTGGAGGTGTCTCGGAACAGTGACTAACGGGGCTGTGCGTGTGTGTGTGTGGGTGGTAGGACTTGGACATGCTGGCCGCTCAACTCAACGAGCTTGGTGTGTCACAGGGCCCAGAGGCCCCGCCAAGGCCGAACAGGCAGCATAAGGCTGCATCATCAACATCCAACTCCGGTCAGCCCGCAAGCAGCAATGATCAAAACAATAAACAAATGCCACAGTCTTCCAGTATACTCGATCAAGTAAGTGTTACAGTGATATACACTATCCTGCGTAAGTATTAGGGTCCTTCTAAATTATTGCAAATATATAAAATGACACTGTGTAATCTAATTTTCGCCTTTGATTTTATCTCAGTTAGTTGTATATTCTGTTAGTAGGTACCGATGAAAATAATAGTTGATATCAGTAAGCATAAATAAAAAAGCAACATCTATGTTTAGTGACTTTAAGGCTACATATCTGTGCAATGTGGAGATCTTACGATAATTGGAACATACGTTTAAACTTGAAAAGTTTCTACAGATTTTATGAAGTGTCAGCTATTTATTAGAGACAAGTGTGGAACTTGATTGACACAAGTATATTCCTTGTTTGAGTTTCAATTTAGCAGAACATTTGATGCCAGTTACGGCAAGAAGTAAAGAATTAACAGTGGAGAAACATTCTTCTATCGCAATATTGAGAGTATAGTGGAAACACCGATGTTTTGATTGGATTACACCAAGTGTTCAAATACTTATGCACGATAGTGTACATAACAACATTATAGCGTTATGAGGTTCTTCGAATGTTTCAGTTTCCTATTGGATTAGTATCGTAGTGCATCGTGTAATTTCTGATTCAAAACGCCGATTAAAACTTGCTTTGTTTTCAGACTATTTCTTTCGCTTTACAGGCTTTGTCCGTTGAAAGCGACAGCGACGACGATCTTGAAGATGCAGGGGGAAATAACGCAAGGAACGATGGCACATTACTTGCTAGCGACCCACCGAAACCTTTGTAAGTAGAGAAATTAATTTATCAATTTAACAGCGACAAAGCAGGAATTTACATTTAACGATTAACCCTTCAGTGATAGATGGTCGTCGTTATTTATAACAGAACACGATCTTTTCTGTTTTCCCGTTCTTTACTTCATCCTGATACAGCGTATCTCGTATATTTCGAACTAAATTATTTCCACTGTTATACGAAGATTTAAATAACTGAGAGATCGAAAGAAATTTTTAGTTGTTGAAAGTTCAAGATAATACATATTTGCTCCTGAAAATTTTGCGAAAATCCATGCAACGCGTTCGTGTAGTGCAAGTAAGACTATCAACTTGATGCTATATGTTTTTACACAAAATTTAAAAAATTGTGTATAAAGTTCTAATGCTTGAGCTCGTCTTGACTAATTTAATAGTGAAATGATCGCCACTGGCATCACATCTGTTGCTGACTCAGCTCTTTGGATATCATATTGTAAACTGATCATAAATATTATCTAATCGATTATTATGAAATCTTGTATGATTACTCTTGTAACGATTATTCGTAGCAATAGATTTCAATTTCAATATTGAATAATGGTTCCGTGTTTCTTATAACGATATTTTTGTAAAATATCAAAAAATGGGTCAGAAAATTGCAGATAAAAGGATTTGTAAGATATTTTCAACGATTTAATATTGGGTTGGCAACTAAGTGATTGCGGATTTTGCCATTAGGTGGTATTGACAAAGTCCGCAATCACTTAGTTGCCAATCCAATAATTGTGACACGAGGTTTGTTCAGTTGCAAACAATTACGTTAATAAGTTAATTACGTTAGGAAACGAAGAAGGCTATCTTAGATGAAAATACTATGTAGGACTATAGAATAACTATGTATAATAGGTGGAAACAATAGGGTGGGATTGTAAAATCGGTCAGTGGTTAAAGTTCGCAACGGTCGATGATCGCAACAATTATCACGAAAGGGACATAATCGTAAGAATTCATTATTGCTAGATAATAACGTTTTCGTTATCAAATAACAATTACCATGTATATCACTTCCCATTTTTAACAAAGATTATGCAAAGAGAATTATACTCAATTATATCCAGCACAAGATTATTTCATCAAATTATATTCATAATTATATCAACTTACAAAACAACAATGTAAATTGTAAATCACCAATAAATAATAAGTTAAATTGTTATTCAGGGTTTCTGTATCGGTGGGAACTTTACTTGTATTAATAATAAATTTTTCGTTTGAAAGAAGAATTTTAACTAATAGAGTAGTCATTTAATAAATAGTTGTCGCGACAAAGGATAAAGTTGAATCAATGTGCAGTAATTAATGTTAAATAACAAACAGAGAATAATTTACAGTTAACTTTATATGTTTATATATTTTATATGTAAGGAAAAATGAAATTAATTTTACCGATGTTGTTTTGTTTGATTTCATCTTTCATTCCGCTTCGACACGTTGCTTCCAATCGTCGTCTTCGCCGCATCGCCACGCAACATACACTACGCATTCCGCATCGTTCGTGCGTCATCATGATCCTCTTCATTTCTATGTGTGTTGCTGCAGACCCGAATTTTCTCCTTTCAGACCATCGGCAGATCCATCGTCGACATCGTCGCACAATGCTCAGAATTCACACCTCGAAGGTAAGCCGAAAGGTAGGACATCGAAAAAGAATTTTTTTTATATTTTTTACGAAAATGCATACTATTTATATGAATGTCTCAATTAAGTATAATTATGTAAATACTGTATTATGTAATTAAAAGATTAGGATACAGCATGAAAATTCACTTTAAATGTACACGGTGTCCCACTGAAATTGTTTCGGCGGACACCTGATACCATCGACGAGATCGGAAATACTTTAGATGAAAGATTTCGAAGAATATGTATGAAATTTGATACCAGCAATTTTGTTGTAGACGAGTAGAGAAGAATTTGTTACAACATTTTTTTGTATCCGCAAAAATTAATTTTGAAAATTCATTAGTTAGGCGTACTTTTCATACGAGACGAAATAACGAATAAGAGGTATTTTTGTGTAGGGGAGCGTATTACCAAAAATAAGCGGTATAATCGTTTGTGACTTTATCACGGGTTATGAGTTTATTAATCATTGTAAAAATGTGTTTTACTATATCTTGTAAAAAGTTTTGAAAATCTTGTAAAAATATATGCATTAGGTTGTCCGAAAAGTGTCTTTCTTTTACAGACACGTCTTTTACAACGATGCATCTTTATACAAACATTGGGACAAACATAGAACAAAATGGATCATACGTAATTCGATAAAATAATATAAAACGGAAAATGTTGCGCATCCATTATTTCCTTATAAAATGAAAGGAACTTTTCGGACGACCTAATATGTACATGTAGAAGCTGAGTTGCAAGCTTTTGTCATAGTTTATTCTTAACTACGTTTGAATGAATATTTAAATGATATGGAAACAAAGCTGATTCTAGATTTCTTTTTCTCGTTAAAGCTTTTTACGCAATAAAGTCTGCAACAAACTTCCATCTCGATTATAAAGTAAATACTTTTATTTTATTTTTTGCGTGCAGGAGGAGCACCAAATCGACCTCTTCCACCGACCCCTGATGAAGAAGAATCAGGAGATCGTACGCTAGTCATGAAACGGGTAAGTGTTCTCCAATTATGGGTCAACCTAAATGCAAGTCAACGTAATATTTTTTAGCGCCTTCTTGTCGTTTTTATGTGTATTGATGATGACACGGATCGGTCAATTTTCGCATACGGATTGAATGAAATATTTACTCTTGTGTCGTTTATTTACATTTTCATAGAGCGATCCATGTATTTTTTCAATTCTTTCCATTCTTCGAACACGCTTCAACATTTTCGAGATCAGATTTCAATAGAATCGGAGGAGAGAATGAAGATACAAACGATTGCATTGTATTTATGTTTCCCCTTTTTATAGATATATCTCTCTGAAGTGTTATATATCTATCGTTAGTCGGAAATAGTCAGAAAAACATGTCAATTTCCATATTAATTATTCTTGTGCAATTCCAACGATCGAAACCGCTTTATTTGTATATCCGTTGTTTTCACACGATACATTATACGCTTGGTGACTATATGTTATGGCATACAAACATATATTCATAACGCCGCTACATATATAATATTAGCACCGTTGTTAAACGGTAAAAAACCATACGAAACATACGAAGAATATAAATATAAAAAGAGGAAAAAGAGGGGATCGGCGAAATCGAGAGCCAATCGATAACATCACGATGTACAGTGTATATAATGATCTATTCGCAGAAGGATTATAATTACGCGAGTATGTACCGAGCGTTGCTCGAAACAAAATATTCCGAAATTCGCAGCTGAAAAATTCCTTTCAACGACGCTTGATCATTGCTCCTAGTAGTTGGTTAGATGAAATCAATCGGAGTCTCACGATTTCGTTTCATTATGTAGCTTCGTATCGTGGAATGTTTCTCATGACAATGTCGCGTAACATCGTATAAAATATAGTAGATGTTATTATTTATATATTATCTTGCTTCGTGTGGAACGTGTGTCAGTACGTTAGAAAATGAATTCCATTGACCGGTTGATATAATTACACTTGATCGCAATGCACTGCCATATCACAGCTAGCTCGCGTTATGTATCACCGCACGCCTATGATTTTCTTCTTTTCGTGTGAATGTTTTTTTTTTCTTTTGTCACTTTGTTTATCGCCCTCGTGCGCGCTCCCTAGAAACTTAGTCAGATGTCAGACGATCGCGGCACGGCTAACAACAACCGGCGCTCCGAGGCGGAGGAGCAACTTCTACTGAAGGAGTGGGATTTCACCCGCTTCTTTCAGGGTTTTAACGAACGGTTGGATAAAATGAAACAAGAACCTTCGCAAGAGACAACGGAGACGAGCAAGTGTATTAACGAGAATCACCTTTCTTCGTCGTCCACGGAGAAAACGTTAAAGAGGCAGGATCAGTTATCGTCTCGTAGGAAGTATGAGAATCATTCGCAGCAGCAACAGCATCATCAAAAGCAGCAACAGCAGTTGAAAGCAGCGCATAGACGACAAGAAAGCGATTCGAAGCTTGGCAACACGTCCAGCGCTTTTGCACGTGCTTTCCGCCGCGAGAATTCCGACTTTTTTCCTTCCGCGAGACACTCTGCATATTTACAGAAGTCAGACTCAGCAAGATCGAGCATATTCTCAAGCGGTAACCGGCGTGGCAGCGAGATAAGCGTTGCCGGTATCGTCGGAAAAAAAGGGAACGTCGTGAGTACCGGCGAGCCGGTTCTTACGGACTTTTCGTTCGGTCGTGACGGTCTTCAGAGGCCTAGAAGGGAAAAAACTGAGAGCGAAATCGTTTTCGGTAGTAGACACGAGGCCAGAAGGTTCGACTTTGGACGTGATAAAGACGACACTACGAGAAGACGCAGTTGTAGACCATCAGATGCTGTTTCTGTCAGCGTTGACGAAGCAGGAACTATTAAATCTACGGCCAGTACAACGGCTAGCGAGTACAGCCCCATTGTCACCCAGGTCAGTCCCCCCTATCAGCCCTGCCTGTGTGCTTGCCTGAAAAATATATACCTATTGCATTACCTTTATCTCTACCTTCGATTTCTCTACCACCGTGTCAATTTCGATACCCTGATTCTCATAAAATTCCACTCTCCTGACAAATGCCTCTCGATAAATAAATCGTAATATCTTATCCTAACTTGATCTTGAAATTGATCGAATCGCAAACTTATATCGTTAAATTATTCGAGCGAAGTATCTACATTTTCTCTTTTCGAAATCGCTTAACGTAATTCTTCGCTATTATATCATTTTGCTTCACAAAATGCAAATTCCTTCGACACATCAATTTTTTTCAAATACAATCAACTTAACCAGTAACTTAATATTAACATAAGCTAATCGTTCGAATTGTACAATGTACCTTACTTTATGATATCACATCGACAGGCATATTTTGTCATTGAACCTTTACACGTCCGCTCTTCCAACATCTAACGGCATACAAAAATCAACATAGAAAGCTAGTCAGCTACGCTCGAATTTTAGGCGCATTTCCCCCCGTTACCTTCCTTCTTTTTATTTCTTCAGATTTACAAACATGAGTAGGATACATAACTATTAGCGCTATCAGTATTCTGTTACCAACAATTACTATTATCCTATACTATTTTACTAGATTATTCATTCAGACAAGGTCGCACAAAGCTTCATAGAGGAACGTTAGAACTTTGATAACGTATACCTGGTATAATGGAATTAACAGTATATCATTTCACGTTACTAATAGTATTTTAAAATTGTTATCTTGTAACTTAGGAAAGGGAACATCTTCACCTTATTAACGAAACTTCTTTTTCTCGCTTCTCATTCTGTTTCTCGTGCTTAACGATGTTTTCTCATATTACAGTATCTGTCGAGTAGTATTAAAACGACGCATTAATCATTATCAGACATTTTTTTTTTTTAATCGATCTCATTCTCATCACTTCTACGATGTACTTTGATGTTTAACCCTTTGCTATATAATTTGCATCTTATTGAACAAACTCGTCTTCAGACTTTGTGAGATCAATGCAAAGCCAACGATGCGACGATTTCAGTTTATCTTGTTCATTCCTCGTAGAACGTTGACAATTTTTTGGACGATTAATTTGCACATTTATACATATGTATATGGCTAGAATCGATGAATATATGAATTACTCAGGAACTAATGCTTTTTGACGATTAAATCGCACACATAGTACGTATTGTGTTGTCGGATAATTATTAAACCTTTTTTGGTGTGAATTATAAATTTTATTTTAAGATCTTGCGATAATATACGATTGAACCAAATGTGCATCATTTCGTTCGATAATCTTCTGTCATTCATTGATTAGTATTATTCTTAGCAATTCTGAGCAAATTCTGGCAACTCAATAAATCATAACTTCAATTTAAAAGAGATATTTAAATCTAAAAAAAATTCTGTCTACAACTTGAGAGTCTGACGAATTCACCGCGACGGAATTTCAGTTTCTGATATACAGGGTGTGGCATAAAGGTTGGGACAAAAGTGATACTACGTATTACTGGGGTCAAATGGGTGAATAGAGTTCGTATAAATTTGCATCCGAAAATGATTTATCGAAGAGTTGTAAGCGCTTAGAAATTCGTATTAATTGTTTTGGTACTTTTCTTATCTATTTTATCACATTGATACGTAGTTTAAGTTTTGTTACGATTTTCTCGGACACCCTGTACATAGATGTTACTTTCTTAGTAGCAAAGGGTTAAATCGCATAGAAATTCTTAGTTTTGTTATCATCTTAAAGGGACTTGTGTGGCTATTGCCGTCGTTATTACTATTACTATCATGCATATTACTAACAGTATATGTATTGCTACAATTATTGTGTAATAATAACAATATTACTTACGCTCACATCCTACTATAGCAATATGGATATAAGTTAGTATCTCTGAGTTTTATCACGAGCTATAAGAGAATAAAAAATAACTTGGTTTCTATTGTAATTTACATCTACTAAAATGTACGAAATATTTCTATTAACGAATAACATCTACTTTTTCTTTTTTTTTTATACTAATATCATCCTATATGGCCTGTTAATGTTTTTCACCTTTCACGTCCAATTGTAAAAGTGATTAATGATGGAGGATATGATTAACGATAACAATTACCGAAACTATGTAATGTTTCACTAACTTCATTGTGAAAATTGTTAGAAACATTGTTGACTATTGTGCACCTTTGAGAAATAATGTCGAAATTTTACGTGAAAGAACTTCAATTTTCTGTGTTCCCGTGTTAAGTCCAGTGTGTAGTACGTATATTACTTCTTTCGACGACTAAAACTTTATTTGTATAAACGAAAGGATTCCTTAAAATTGTAACATCAAATAAAACGAATCCGCTAATTTCTTCTACACGTTGTTAAAGTAAATGATAAAATGGAGATGAGAGAAATGGAAAGAAACAAAGAGAGGAGAAGGAGAAGGAGAGGACGAAAGAGAAGATCAGGAAATATTTTTGGGATTGAAGTTAGTGAAACGGCATGTACATATGCATTTTTCTTAATAAAAATGATTAAGGTTGTCGCGTAAAAAGATATTTTCTAACAGAATATTATTTTGAGTAACGAAAATCGTTGTAAATAACATTGCTTATCGGTTTCAACGAACATCAGAGTCGATCATTGGCTATAGAAACATGTAAAAATAATCGCTTTCATTTTCAGGAATCCTAATATCCAACAAATACGAATACAGTGCGCTATTTCTAATACCATATTTATTATCCACTAACATTACTGCCATCGATATCATCATCGTTAGCATCACTATCGCCACTGCTACTATCGCTCCGTTTCTTTTGGAACTAATCCTTTCCTTCCTTTCGAATGATCTACGATACTTAATACGGAGAAAATACGAGAAACCCTATCGCTCTACAACGATATTTATCGTTATTTCAAATTCCGTACCTGAGAGAGGAGGATTAACCGCATGGAATTTCTTTGAGGACGTTCGTCTTGTTTCTACGTTACATCACCGTGTGAAGGGAAAAACTGCTAGCGTTGCTACGATCGTCGCAGCGAAACATCGCGGGATTCAGAAAAAGAGCAGTTCAAAATTTGTGAAAGTGTGTCTTACGTACGTCATTTTCGTTAAGTTCACGTTACGCATATCTACTACACAGGTTCCACGTTGATTTCATCACGTTTCTTTTCTTCTTCTTCTTCGTCTTTATTTACTTTGTTTTTCCGTTTCCTTTTTTTTCTTTTTTTTAAGTTAAGAGAAGGACATCGTTGTTTCCACAGGAGCGAATCGTTAGGAAACAAAATGTTTCTTGCACTTTTGCAACATTCTCGTTTCGTATAAATATAGACCATAATTGTCGCAGTAGATATTAAATCCGATCGTAAAAAAAGAAACTTTTACGTAAGAATTATTGCGATGTAGAAGTGATTAGCAACGAAAATAGCAACGAACGTTAACTTCCAAGCTGACAATTAAATCGAATTTCACTCATATGCTTTCATTTGTATAGAATCAATCGCTAGCTTTCTCGCTGTATAAGCGTGCATTCTAATCGATTGTAGTCCTTGCTTTAGAAGAATCTGTAGGATCTTTCGAATTGATAACTACTTAATTTGATAATAAACATATCAGTTATATTAATTAATATAAAAAAATATCATAAATTTAGAAAGAGATATTTTAATATATATATATATATATAGATATAGATATAATGCCTTACAAAAAGTTATAATTTTACGATGATAATAGCGATCAAGTGTTATTTTATTACTTTCTTGCATGTCTGTTTCTAGTTAATCGATTCAAATTTTCAACCGATTCATGTCCTTCGTTCTTCATTTATTTGACAATGTTATTTCATAAGACACCGATCACTCAAAGCTGTATACATGTAATGCATGTTTATTCACGTTCCTGTCGATTAAAAGAAGTTCTAAACAAGAAGACAGAGTAATATTAATTGTTACATTGATACTATCTTATGAAAATTATTCGGCTTATATCGTAGAAAAAAAAGGGGGATGGGATAATTTGATGAGATAGAATCATTAATCCAGTGCTGTCCGTGGACGAGATTCGTTACACAGCTTTTTTCTTCTCTGCTAACTTTACCTCTACAGATATTTATTTATGATTGATAAGTACGGATAAAAACGTTTAATGGATATATCATTTCTTATTAAATTTGCTTCAATGAACCGAGCGATTATGCTATACCGAGGATGAGAGTGACAAAACAGCAGCCTCTAGCACCCGGGTCAGATTAATTTTGAGCGCTCAATAAATGATCGATCAACGAAAATTCGAATTTTTATATTTTTTGTAGATCCCATGTTAGATCGTTATTGTCATTGTTGAGATTCTGCTAACAGAAAAGAATCCAACTACGATCTTGTTCGGGGTTTATTACGTTACATGTAAGACGAAATTATTATCGTTACATGTTTTTTACTTTATTGATAACCGAATGCTTCTGTATTCGGACACATTTTAATTGGAAAAACTCTCAACGACGTAGCGGTAGCTTCTTGAAGATCTAATAAAAAATGTAGTAAACGTAAATTTTCATTACCAAATGACCAATCTAAACTAATGGGTACTTAAAATTTAGCTCTTTCAGTCGCATCGAACTGGAAGAACGCTCGGAGAGGAGGATGGTCAAAAAATAGCAAATTTGTATCCCTTTAAAAATTGTAAAATTCCAATAAAGCATCATTCTATAAGGGCAAACGTATAAAAGTACAGTGATTTATGGCAAACATGGTGGGAAAATTGTAAAATGTAGATGAAGTCGGCGATGCCGCGAAATACATTAAATACATTCCATCTCGTTTTAGAATTAAGTTATAGCGTATTATTTCATGGAAGATTCGCATAGTAATATCATACATCAATTTCTTGTTTCTATTAATCAACAATTTGAGTAATACGTTTTTATATTCTACATATTTTTATATAAATATTTATCGACTTTCCTTTATAAAACAGGTTCGAACTTTTTTTGTATTATTTTATTCATATAATTTTAAAGATATATTTTGTATCCATATAAAGATTCTGATCGTCTAAAGTCAGAAAGTTCCAATTCGCCTCTCAGAGCACCGTGAACCTCATCTACATCTTTTACAACTTGCCCGTCACATTTGTATGAATAATTGTACCTTTACGATAACACATGACTTAGGGCGTCTAAGATTCTAGGTCCCAGAAACGATACAAATTTCTCCCTCTTTTCACCATCCTTTATCGCGTTTTCTCACTTAACGCACCTAACACACGCTACGTCTTCTCTGAACGACGAGACATTTGCTTCGGTTAACACCAAATGTGACGAATAAAGTAGCACTTGGCTGTTCCAAAGGAGGCGTGCGTATTTGAAATTCTACATACGAAACTCGTACTTACGTTGGATACGCGACAAGCGTTTTCACGTCTTTCGTACGTAAATTAAAGGCAGTGATGGGAATGTTGGTTTGCTCGCGAGTAAAGCTTGGACAGCACTGCGTTAGTCGTCAATGTGGATTGTATACGTAATGTGTGTTCTTGGTTAACAGTGTTTTTATAATTATTTTGAGAATTGTAGAATTGTACGTGAAGATAAATTGAAAGGAAGAGAAAAGCCATTTAGAAGAAAAAGAAAGGGAAATACTGCTGACGGAAAAATATTTTAAGAGATGGAGTGCTGTTGTATGCGTGTGTGCGTGCGTGTGTGTGCGTATGCGTATAATTCGCGCGCATTTGTATGTTACACGTCACATGCATAAATGTCAGCTTGCAAACATTTTTGTGGTAGCACTGTTACGAATCATGATTGAGACTTATTGTCTTGCATGATGCTTTTCATTTTATTTGATGTATGCGATGTATGTTTGTACCGCTATGTCCCAGTATACGCCAAGCATGCTCTGTTTTTCATTTTATGTGTTTCTTGGGCATGGTATGAATTGTGTTTTTATTACTGTTACTCGTAAAATCAACGTACAACGAAGGAAATCGACAATTTTGACGCTTCCGCTAGAAACTGATTCTTCAAAATAGCATTGTCTATCATATTGCGATAAAAATCCATCGATACGATAAAAGTATCTTTAATTTTTAATTGCGCTTAATAATTGCACCTAACGATCCAACCACATATCACACGTGTAATTGATTGGAGATATTTCTTATTATAATCTTTATTGGTCTTATCGATAAGCGTTGAAATGTGATTTCTCTCTCTCTCTTTTTTTTATAAGCATCAACAACAAATAAACGTACGAACGCTAACTTATACTTCTCAAACTGTTTATTGTTAATTTTGAAGCAAACTTTTAGCCACCGTTCGTGTCAAAACTGGAACAAATACATCTTTTACGATTAAGTTATTCGTATCATTTACGAAACGATCTGTTCGTATTTTAGTACGTAACTGTGTTATCGGATTAGTAGTGTCATTTTATTGTTTGTATCCTGTCGCACAATAAAGTGTACACGGTGACAGTAAAATGTGTAGTATTTTAAGAAATGTGTATTGCGTTATAAATACTTAACATAAAATAATTAAAATATGAATGCAATCATTATAAACGCGAGTATCTATAGAAACCAATGTATAATACGATAATTTCGTGCCAAGATGTTGTATTTCATCCTATTGCACGCTTTTGCTAATGTTACGAATATAAAAACAATCCTAAGATTGCTTATCCCCTGCTTCCGTCATTACTTTAGAAAGTGTGTATTGTTATGTTTTTTTTCTTTTTAATGCAGTAGACGAGTGAACCAAATGTTTATTATTTATTTCTGTCAATTCTCTAAGCACGAACCCGGTTTACTTACGTTTCGCGCAATATTTTACATTTAATTGTAACAAATATTTTCTCGCCAATCGAATATATAAAAATCAAATACCAAATATATTTTTATTGTTGTAGACTTGTCGTCGATGCATTAGCGATTTTAAATTAATAGCGATTATACTTAGTATTTACTTTCTCTGTTGCTTCCTCGCGCACTTATTCATTTTTTTTTGTTTTTTTTTTTAAATAATTGCGTTTCACGTGTTTTGCTTGTCTTTTCTTCTCTTCTTCGATCCTTGTAAAGTCATTATCCATAATTTCATTGTTTTCCCTTCCTTTTCGTTCTGCATTCTTCTTCGCCTCTTACAATTTTTCAATTCGATCTTTGACATTCACTTATTTCATTGCAATTTGCTTCATCGTCTTAAAACCTGAATTTCAAGTAAATACGTCTCACCTTAGAATATTTATATCCACGTACTACGTGTATTTTCTTGCGCAACAACAACGGAACCAGACTGTTGACGTTTATCGTAGACGAAACGCAATTCGTATTGTAGGTGAGAGAAAAGAAAGAAAACGAAGACAATCGTTGCATTCATTTCGTTACCAAGTCGTATGTATAGATCGCTACAATCAATTACACGTCTTTTTATATCGAAACACACGAATACATATTCTTATGAATCGGTAAGATTTAATCTATCGATCGAGATGAAGATCTCCAGCTTGCTCTAAGATGATCGTTCAAAAAGAAATTCAGGTCTTAAATCTTGAGCAGATTTTATCGTCGTTCTTTTATTTATATTTTTTTTTCTATCCTATTAATAGCGACGATCGATTGAAGTATTAATCGATATTTTTATAGAATCGGGAAAGTGGTGATCGTTCGAGAGGCGGAGGAAGTGGCGGTGATTTTCAGAGGTCGGATTCATCCCCCGGATCACGGCCCAGTTCCGTCTTGCCGGATCTTCTTACCTCGTCACCAGGTCAACGACAGGATAAGACAACAAGTGAAGAGGTTAGATATATACATATTTACACACATATATAATTGCATTTCTTTCTATTACCTCATCTTCTCCATATATGTAACCGCGAATGTGTCAATTTCTACGCATTCAAATTCGTCTCACATGTTTGATGCTACGTGGGAATCATTGTCCATGACCGCTGATTTTGTGTTATTCTTATAATGTATGTAACTCGCGTATCGTAAGCCTATTGTACGCATTTCAAAGATTACAGATATAGTCGCTATAAAAAAAAAAGAGAAAAATAGATTTAAAAAATTAAAAAGAAAGAGTGGTATTTTTAAACATAAAAAAGCGATGACATACGAGCGTTTCAAATGCAAAGAATTCAGATCGTATTTGAAAATCTAATCTTCTTCTTAGGACAGTTTCGTAATAGTTGCACCCTGTGGTCGATCAATTATGTTTTCTCTTTCTTTCGCTTTGCTTCGATGCACTTTTTTTATTTTAACAACAAATGTGAAAGAAATAAGTTAAAATTGTTGCTTTTTTTTAATTATAGTAGTCACTGATAATGAGTCTAATATTTGAATCATAGTGTTTTCTTTTTCTTTTTTTTATATAATTTTAGTCGAAGTATATTTTTAAATTGCATACCTTTGATAGTATTCGGATAGATATAGGAGAAGGGTCCAATGAAAATTTAATCTTCAATTTCTCGAAATATGTGACGTGTTTTCACGATACAGCCAATTCTGTTTTTATACGATTTTCTTTTACGCAATTTTGATTCTACACGGTTTAAAAAATATTAAATCTTTTTGTTACACGGTTTAATATGATTTAATGCAGTTCACATCGTATCCTGTACAAAAAAGAAAAAAAAGAAAGGACCATTTGACGTTAATCTTTTGTGCTCGAAGTTTTTTTCATATTTCTTTTCGTAGATTCCTATTCCAATTTTATTTTACATATCTATTGGGATTTAACTGCTAACTGGCTACTGCTTAGTTACTTATTTTTTATTCATGTCCCTACTTTATGAAAAAGTAATATAAAACGTATTTCGAAATTGAGCGGTGACGTCGAGTTTTGGTAATTCCAAAATTAGGAAAACTTAATTAACAAACGTATGTCCATTCAGATCCTCAGATTCAGAGTGTATTAATTCCACATAAAAAAAGAAACAGTGACTTTTTATATCTTTGCTCTATCAAATTGTCTACTCTATTCAATGGCAAAATTGCTTTCGTTCCGAGTCGTTTAGTTTTTAATATAACAGTCTAAAAATGATACCAAATCTTGTGTATCTTGTTACAAGGTTTTTGCATCGATTTACTCTCCTTTAGGATACTCTCAGACGATCAATAATATCGTCAATATTTCAAGATTTTCTACGAAAATGCGGTTTACCAATAAATATTGACAATATCGTATTGACAATATACATTGATCCCTTTAGTGGAGAAGCTTGAAATATTGTCAATATACACAGAATGAATATGAAGTTTGAAAAATGTGACTTAATACACTGCAGTTCTGAGGCCCAGAAATGTGTCATATTCTTTGTCCTTTTGTATTCTTGAATTAGTGGTATGTCACTTCCTTTATATGAAAAATAATTTACTTTGCCTATATGGTGTTCGTGCGTATATAACTATCCTCATAAGTTTTTAAAACAAAAAATATATTCAAATATATAAAGATGATTTGAAAATTTAATTAAAGATTTTGATGTAGTCTGTTGAAAAAAATATATTGTTTGTTTTCGTATCGCTGATTTTTTTTGAGTGTGAAACAAATTTTCTTTTTTCTTTCACGTGCACTTTATCTTTTTTTTTACATGACTTCTTTTGTACAGTTTCTTTTTTTTTTGTTTTTTCTTAACAATCACCTACCGTGTAAAAACAGAATTCTCTGTATATTAGTGTAAGTCATAGTAAATGTACAATATTCTGTATTTTGCTAATGTGTACTTTTAAACAAAATTTGGTTTCATTTCAATCCAAACGTAGGTTAGATGTAGTGCAACATAGTTTTATTCAGTTGAACGTAGGTGGTTCTATTTGAAATTCTCCAAAGATTTAAATTGTTAGTAATATCGTTTAATTTTTAACTAGTGTCGCTAACTTTATGAGACTAAATATTTGCAACAATATTGTTCAGCATATCTAAACACAAGAAACGATAAGTCGTTCTTGCAGCAAGGAAATTCACAATAATTGCAGAATAATTATTTATTATCCTTGGTGAGCCAAATCATTCAGTTTTTTGTATTTAAAGAAAATAGTATTTAATTTAACGTAGTAAAGTTTAACGTAACGCCTCGAGCGTAAATCGTTAATGTCGAAATGCAAATGCGAGATGCTGAAAACATTGTGGAAATAATTTTCAGTGTTGATGTTAGAACTCTTACGTTTTCAATGGTTTGGAATTTATTAATAATAGGAGAATCTTGTTCAACTGTAAAATATGACGCACTTTAAAGAATATATTTTGTTTTTAATTACACTTTAAAAGTAGTAATATTGTCGAATAATTTAAATTTTAAAGAAATGTTGAAATTTTTCATTACAAGTATGTGATTATTTCTATGAAAGTTTACGCTTATAAATTATAGACAGAAATAAAAGATACCTTATCATGATTAAACTATATAAAGTATGCTTATTCAAATTTTCACACATTTTATCCAAGATACAATTTTTCTATAAATACGTACAGAGTGTAATTAATACCATAAACATTATAGTTTTGTATTCCTCTGAACAATTACAGCACTTGCTTTATGTGATTTGTTCTTGTTATTTTCTATTTATATCTTTCATTGTAGTTTCAAATCAACATGTTGGAAACATATAAAAACGATCTATTTTTGAAACATTATGTATTACGCTATTCCTTTTCTTTCCTTTTTTTCTATTTTCTTTCGTAGTATTACGTATTAATGAAAATATTTCAGTATGCTGTTTTTTTGCGAGTTACGTCCCGTATATGTGCTTATTTATATACATATGTATGCGTAGAATCATTCGAATAGTTACGTATTAGCGTGAATGCACGGTGGTAAAATTCTACGTGAACTGCCATGCGATGGACGAGAGAGATCTGAAATATCTTGACAAATATGTTGTATACATCGTGCTAAATACGATAGGAGAGCTTTCCTGCTATGTATTCGTGTGTTAGTAACGAATAATTCTGTATGTGTATACATGTTAAAGACGCTTCTATGAAATTGACATGCGTGGATTGTAAAAATCGTTCTTCAAGGTGGAAATGCAGGAGAAACTGATCTGATTTTCTAAAAAGCGGCTGTGCGTCCGCGAGAACAACAAATTGAGCAAGATTTCCCCTAACAACAATATTACATACGACTGCTGTTAACAAAGCACATTGAATCGAGGTATTTTATTATCTTGACATAGAATTAGTACATAGGCAATTCTTTATAATAAGGAGAAATATCGTTTAAAAATATCTTTTAATTAATAGCGATAGTTTCCATCCGAAAATTATTTCCACAATTTCCTAAACACGATTTTTCGTAGCTCGCGCAGAAAATATCACTTTTCTTTCGATCAACGAGAGAAGTTCAATTTGATCAATTTCGGGGCAAATGTTAGTTATGTTGTAAGCAGAAACCTTTATCGGGTGTAATGATAGCCGGAAAAGTATTGGAGCTATGGAAAATCCTCAATTACTATAAAAAAATTCTTAACGGAACCTTGCAATTGTAAAAAATTACTAAATTACAAATGATTACTTTTAAATATCAATAATTACAAACGAACAAATGATAGAGAAGTAAAAATTAATATAGTTTCTTCAAAACATATAACAACCGCTAATAGGTGAACGATGTTTCAAAGGATCGTTGAAAGCGAAAGGCGAAACATGAAAAATTTTTCTTTCTCACACGTTCGATTCAACATTGGGTAGTAAAAATTGTATATTTATTTTACACCGACTTACACAACATTTTTGAAGTTGATTCTTCCCCGACTTTCCAGTGTAAATATCCGACTACACATTGCTAGTCAATGGACAGGATTTCTCTTAAACTTGGCCCGCATTTGTATCTGGTTTACTGTCGAAGTAACTTCAGATGGGCCAGACGATTAGATCAACTGTCACATTTAACGATTATTATAAAAACGGCAAAACTCGAAAATTATCGAGATTTTAAAGGAAAGTTCCAACCAGAGAACAAAGAATTTTTCGTATGGAATTTTTGAACGCATTTTCAAATGAGCGCGAGTGACAGATTTCTTTGTTTCAAACACATCTATAGTTTTAACAAAGATATTTCAACGAACGCATGTGTAGCATTACGAACACTTAGAAAATTTGTATGGATATGTTATGTGGATTGTACGAATTTTTGGAAATTTGGAAATCAGTAACAAGACATAATTATTCCAATAATTTCACAAAAAAATATGAAACTTACGAGAGAAACGTATTTATCGTTTCTATTCAGTTGCAGGATATTATTGAATCATATTCGTGCGCGACTTGGATGTCAAGAAGGAACTTTAGCACATTTCAGAATAATCTTTTGAGCGAGTTATTAAGAAAAAGTCTATTTAGAATACTTATAACAACTGTCATTAGAGCACTGAATAGAAAAAAAATTATATAGTGCTGTTTAAATAAACGAAGATGGCCTGTTCTTTCCTTTTTTATTGACACAATAACTATGTCGAAGTTTGTGCTAAATATCCTGTATATGTAGTGTATGAGTACTGTATTAGTACCACTGTTTAAGTACACTGATTCTGGTTGCCACGAATAAAATAGTAAGAATATAATAAAACAGGAGTTCACTTTGTCGCTCCATTTATCTATTTATGTAAGGAAATTCAATTAATTTTATACTCTGTATGTTTCAATGACATTGCCGACTCATAATCACACTTCCAGTCAACTGGCAAATACTCTCTATGTATCAATATTACTTTACCTTCAACGATATCTTTTAACCATGATTACAAAAACCGAGGAAATATTGGAAACGTTAGAAATTTTTCACGTACGAAGTACGTGATAGTTTTTGTTCTAGATTCGTGACAGTCTTTACCAATTAATAACCGGAAAGTTACTTTCAATTGATCTTCTTCTATCATTTCAATTGATTCTCATTCTACATTTTTCTTTAATTCTTCGATTTTCTCATTTTTCTTTGGACCATGAAATTATATAGTGAAATTTTGCTTTAGGAAAAGAATACGGAGATTATGTATGGTTACTTTTCCCAATACAAGTTCTGTATCTTTCATCTTTAACTTTCTTGATTTTCTTTGTTTGGATGCAACGCCGTGATCGAATTCCTAAAAGTCATACCAATTGTCTTATCTCAACGGATCGTATACGAAGAGTTGAAAGAATAAATTGCTGAAAGTAATAGAACGTTATCAGAACGCTTGGCATCTATTAATTTGCAAGGAAAAGAAAATTTAATATTGTGAGAAAGTTAGCGTACCGGATGTTATATTATTTTACATTGTTTTATTGTGCGCAAATATCTGCGCAAATAGTCGCATTATGTTTGTCAGCGTGACTAATTCAGGATTCTGTTGTGTGTTTGGGACGCGTGGAAGCTCTAATCCGAAGAGCAGGACCCTTTCTACTGACCATCCCAATCCCAATACTAATTATCATGTAAGTATTCAGTCGATATTGATTTAGCTCGGTGTTGCTTCTGCCTCATTCTGTAGGATATTTTCTTGCGCGTAAAGGACGGAAACGCAACAAAATCCTCCACTATTTTTCTTAACTCTCACCGTGCATCGTGCATGGAATGTCAATATCTTGTACACTATCTCGTCGTATTCTCGATTTGGTTTTGTGGGCCCTTTCCTAGATATCGTGCGAATGAAATGATTTTCTAATTCAATTACAATCACAGCGCTTTTCTCAGCTCGTTCTCTCTCTAGCTATCACTTTCTCTCTCTCCCCACCTTTATCTTTCTTACGTGTTTGCTCACACTCCACTTTTTTTTATTTAGACTTGCTACCTATTTTCCTACTTTTTTCAACTTCTATCATCCCTTTTTACTCTGAAATTGACTTCGTGTTTCTCATTCTAGGCTCCAGGATATATATATATATATATATATATATATATATATATATATATATATAACCTAAAGAATATATATATATATATATCAACTCTAACCTAACCCTTAAAAAGTACAATACGTTCTGTTCTCTTTTCACCGTAACAATTTTTACGTTGTACACTTGGTATTTGTAGTGTGTGAAACATGTATATTTGTTGTACGTATGTTACTCGCTTCAAATTGTTTGGGAAATTTGTATGATCTCTGTAAGTCTGATAAGTATCATCTACTTCTTTTATTGCATGTTACTACCTCATTAGATGTACATCTTATTGTATTTTCTACTTTTTACACCCTATCAGTTGTCGTATTTTGTCTCTTGGTTGCATCATCTCCTATAATAACACGTGTATTTTTCTGAATGGTTTATTTTGCATTTTATCCTCTAGATCTATGTATTCCAGTTCAATTTTAAGATACTTTCTGTTGCAGTATCGGCAAGCAGTTAAATCACCACAACCACTTGCATTTCAACAGAAGCAAAGATCTTTCCTGACCTTTGGTTTCGGCGCGGGACCAGCTAGAAGGGAGTCTCACGTAAATGTTAACGTGACGCCAACCAGTCACGATCTCGCGTCTGACACACCTGAAATACGTAAATACAAGAAACGATTCAACAGTGAGATTCTGTGCGCTGCACTTTGGGGTAAATTCATTACATAAGGAATACAATATTTAAGAAACGAACACGTTATCTTACGTTATTTTACGCAACCCTCTACGCAACCCTTATTGATTAAATCAACGTTTAAATATTTACAGGAGTAAATCTACTAATTGGCACCGAAAATGGTCTGGTGCTATTGGATAGAAGTGGTCAGGGCAAAGTATATCAGTTAATAAGTAGAAGACGATTCCAACAGATGGAAGTTCTCGAAGGACAAAATATTTTGGTTACAATTAGTGGAAAGAAGAATCGAGTACGGGTATATTATCTTTCTTGGCTCAAAAGTAAAATCTTGCGAACCGATGGACACAGTGATGTAAGTCGCTTTTTTGTTTGTCGATCGATTTCGTTGATCGATGATTGATTTAATATGTATCGACGATACATACACATGGAAATATGTTTAATATGCTCAGATTTTCTTTCATATTTCAGCAAGTTGAACGACGCAATGGTTGGATTAACGTTGGCGATCTTCAAGGTGCGGTACATTTCAAGATAGTCAAATACGAGAGAATAAAGTTTCTTGTCATCGCACTGAAAGACTCCATAGAAATTTACGCTTGGGCACCTAAACCTTATCACAAATTCATGGCTTTTAAATCATTCGGTGAACTAGCGCATAGACCGCTACTTGTCGATCTTACCATAGAAGAGGGTACAAGGTTGAAAGTTATTTACGGCAGTGCTGATGGTTTTCATGCTGTTGATTTAGACTCGGCAACGGTCTATGATATTTATCTGCCAAAACACGTGAGAGAATATTTATAATATGACTTAAAAATAGTCAATGCTTCTTCTTGTATTTACATTAAGACATTTGTTATCGATTGCAGACTCAGGGCCCCATTTGTCCACATTGTATTGTGGCATTACCAAACAGTAACGGCATGCAGTTACTGTTATGTTATGATAATGAAGGTGTATACGTAAACACTTATGGTAGACTTTCCAAGACCATGGTTCTACAATGGGGAGAAATGCCCACTAGTGTTGCATATATTGGTACAGGACAAATTATGGGCTGGGGCAACAAAGCTATTGAGATTAGAAGCGTAGAAAGTGGACACCTCGATGGTGTGTTCATGCACAAGAAAGCTCAACGGCTCAAGTTCCTTTGCGAGCGTAATGATAAGGTGTGTACATATACATACATATTAAAGAATATATCATTATGATAGTAATAATGAAAACATACATATTATAATTAAACTGCCTTTATTTTTTATAGCATAGCTTCACATTGTGCTTGTTTATTTTAGGTATTTTTCTCGTCAGCTAAAGGTGGAAGTGCGTGCCAGATCTACTTCATGACATTAAATAAACCTGGCATGGCTAACTGGTGATCCCGAATGAGGCCAAATCTGGCCCTCAAATTATCTTTACGAATAAGGACACAAAACCTTTCTCGTGTATCGAGATACGTATCATCGCCATTCATGTTAATTCGTTCTTCACTGCCAGGATTTAAAGCCATGGAAAGCAGACAATGTTATTATTGGAGTCAACAACATTGTCATTATTTTCATTCTTACTACAATTGTCATTATTATCATTATCATCGTCGACGTCGTCTTCGTCGCCGTCTTCTGCGTTATCATCGACGTCGTCGTCGTCGTCGTCGAAGACGTCATCATTGTTATCGTCATCGTCAACGCCACCACCATCATTATTACCATCATCATCATCATCACCTCCACCATAACTACTATCATTTTTATCCACATGACCATTATAATCTATATCGATATGTTTGCTCGAGTAATTGCACGTTAGTAGAAAAACACCAAATGTTCAATGAAATATCTCAACAATGTCTTCGATTGTTCTTGCAAAGTATACAAGGGACTTGTATAAAAATATCACTTCATAAAAATATTTCTGTGCTTTTTTAACCGTTCATCTTACGTGATGCAACTTAGCATGTGACAGAAGAAATGTTCCTTCTTTACCGTAATATTCCTCTTGACAGAGAAAAGTAAATAAGAAAAAAAGCTATCATATATGCACAAAACTTTATTCTACTTCATAATAATTAATTTATCGTGTTACTAATTGCTAAATATATTTCTTATATATGAAAGAATCCTTTGCATGAATTATAATTTCGAGATAACAAATAACAAGAAAGAACGATTTAAGACAAGTCGAATTTTTAATTTGGAGTAATTTTAAAAACAAACTCGATACGTTATTAGTGACTCGTAACAGGAATAATTACATCGTACTACTCTAAGTGCAAAAGAACTGTGCAATATCAATGCTTTGGTTTGTATGGACGAAGAGATTTTCCAGAATGAGTTTGTAACAAGTGGCTGAACTTTTCTATGATAATAAGAGAAATATGAACTATTTCGATAGCTGTAAGTGCAAATACGCGAGCAAAATGCAGTGTGAATGAATTTTTGCGATTTACATTTCGAGGAAGAAAGAGTATAGAGAGAACGCGCGCGCAAGAGTGAAAGTAGGAGCGATATAACGAATGCGAAGGAATGTATGTAACGTATGTTTTTAAAGTCATTTTTTATTGAATATATTTTCTTTCCATTCATAAAGATTATTATAATTGACGTACTATTAATTTTTTTCTGGAAAGATTGCTCTCATGATATACACATATGTAATCAACATATATGTATCATTGCATCAAGTTTATGTTAGAATAACCTAAGTGGAAGAACGACATTGATTTTAACAGTAAAATAATGGAAGAATAGCGATGGACTAAAATGTTATAACTAAATTAGGAATAAGAGAGATAATTACTAATGTTATTAACTGTATAGTTTGTAGTAATCGAAGGACTTATATGTTCTACTTCTGCAATTTAAAATAATGACGGTGACGATGATAATACGACGATATAATATGTGACGTTGGATAAATTGCATTTTCTACAAGTAATAGATTTATGTTAGCAGTTTTTGAGACGTAAAGTGATAAGGTGCAAAGAAAACATTTTTTTTCTGTTTCATTATTTTTTCTAAGATTTACTAATATACTTCTTACGTTTAACTTGCACCCTCCTCTTTGCGAAAGGTATTCGCTTGGATATAGTCGTGTGTTATTTACTTCTAGCAAATAATACAAGCAATCAAGGAAACGCGTTCAATATTCGAATGAAGGACAATTTATATTATATATATGATAAGACTTCATGCATAGAAAAATGGTAATTTCCTTTTCTTACTACTTACTCGCTCAATATTATACGAATTAACGAATATTATTCATCCGCAAATTCATAATTTCAAAAGTAGAAGTATTCATGACGACGGTCTTATTGATCAAACTGAATTATAAATGTTGTACCTTGCAATTGTGACTTTTGTAATTAAGAAACAAATTAAAACACGTCGCACGTACATATATCGCAAGTGCGTCCTACCATTCAGAATGAAGTTTTATACGGAACTTTCTGCTAGAAATAATTTTAGTTTGAATAGTTCTATGTGTAATTTACATCGGGCTTGCCTTTTTAAATACTTTTGACTTTGTATCAAATGTAAATTGGAATAAGAATGGTTATGCATTTCATCTTTTCTTTTATATAATTGCAGTTTTATTATGTCGTTTCTAATTGAATTTCGATTTATACCGTATATCGTGTACAAAGTTTATTACACATATTAAGCTTTTCTCTTAATCGTTGGGTAATATTGGAATTGTAAGTCAGTAATTATAAAGTTGATTTCGTTTTTATTACTATTAAATGTCGGGCATATTTTGTTTAATGTATCATCGTAACTGAAAAATAAAAAGTCTATGGCAATAATGTATCAATAAGGGCGAGATTCGAATTTCGAAGAAAAAAGAGAAAACAAGAAAAAAAAGATACGTAATGTACACTCATTTATTTATTTGTATGTAAATAAATATATGACGTGGTATATGATAAATAAATAATACGTCATACTTATTTATTTGAATGCGTTTCAACATTTTTTTACGATGTTCTTGAAATATGATGGTTAATTTTTAAGAAGCTTTATTTTTAATATTTTGGACATCGGAAACACTGGAAAACGCATTCGTAGTAAGTAGATGCAAAGAGGAGGACGTTTAGCTAGTGCAACGAAAGACTGTTTTCTGGTGGAGAAAAAGAGTTTCTATTAAGCTGGGATGGAAAGAAAGGAACAGGGAGTGATTAATCGATTGCGCGCGCGGAGTGTATGCGAGTAAGAGAGAAATAGAATTTTTAGCGAATGCTATACGTATGGACGGTCATTTACAAATAATAGGGATTCCAATATTATTATAACGATAATATTGCTACGTTAAACGGATTCGTGAATTAATTTCGTGCAAGAATTCCTCCATCACTTTCGGTTCCTTTGGTTAATACTACGTTCCATCCATTTACTTTTACTTTATCATCTTGCACATTGTTTCCCAAAGATGGTAGTGATGATTTTTTAAAAATATTATAATAATTATTATTTCTATAGTTTATAATTGCATTATTGTTGCGATTATTCTATCTATCCGTACGCCATTATGACCATCACCATGCGGTATATTATGATTACAATGATTAAAATTACTACTATTATTACTATTAGTGAAGTCAAATATACGGACAATTTGTAATTGATACTACAGCAGTTTTTTCATATATCCTATATATGTACATATCATATATATATATATATATATATATATATAGGATATTATTATATCCCATATAGCCGCTTATAATAAGAATAGCTTATGACTTTTCAATTTTATAGTAACATAAAAACAACCAATTGCAATCATTAATCTCGAATAAATGGAAACCATTTATCAATAGAATAAAAAAGTGCTATAGACAGAAGACAGGTCAAAAAAACAATGGGAAAATAAATTAATAAGTACGATATAGATACAGTATCTACAAATTTTGTTTCTCTATAATTTTTTAATTCCAATATATTGACCTCTTCGAGTCCCATATATATTTGTTTCAATAAATTAATATTCATATATATTTGTTTTAAAAAATATACCATAGTTATTAAAGTAATATGCGGCAAGAAATTTTGTATAAATGTTTGTACCATATTCTGATTCCCTTTTGGTAACACAAACCTTAATTCGATTAGTGCCAATATAACTAGCAGCATAATTTATCAGTGACGTTAACAGTATTTTAAGAACTACCTTTCATCTGATACATTTGTATGAATGTTTGCTTACGTAAGTTTAATGTACTGTAATTATTTTTCATTTGTTCTAACTAGACAGGAGTGATTAGTTTGATAGCTATGTGTACTATAATTTTTTTATAAATAAAGCACGTTGAGTAGCTGGCTATCAAAAATGACATAACAATTAGTAATTTTCGTTAGTGTCGTTTCTAGTACTATCATTATGAGTTTTATGGTAATCAAAAATACAAAGATGCGAACATTTTCATTAAAACTAGTTTAAGCTTTTTGTTGTTTTTCACACGATACAAAAATGTTCCTATTATATCAATAGCAAATGGAACGAAGAATGAACAGGAAATATTTAAATCTATGGTTCGAGAAATGAAGAGGAATGAAAGAGAAAATTTTGAGTACTCAGAGAGTCATTTAATAATGGAGGTTTATATTTTTTGTTAGATCCTAATAAAACTGCATTAGATGAGAACTAATAACATCTAAAATTACAAATATAAAACTTCGAATTTTGATTGATGAATGACGAGCCAAACGAAATGGGTGGCTGGAAATCATTCTTTTTAATTTGTCACTGACTGATCACTCTGGCTTATCGCATGATACTGGAGTGAATTATATGCAACTTCTTCCAAAGAAAAACTCTTCCTTATCCTGAAACTCCTGCACAGTTATTAATGCCGAGACGTTCAAATTCGATAAGTCTATTTTTATTTGAAGAATTAGTTCAAGTATTATTCGAGCTCAGCTTATACCAATTAACCTCTTAGGTACTTGCGCCACTATAGTGGCTTTCGCGGATGTCATCTTATATTACGACGCGCCACTATAGTGGCTCACTCTACTGACTTATACGCTCACCGTTTGAATTAAATGATCTTTTTCATTTGTCTTGCTTTACACTTTTTTTGCTCTCATTTTATTGCCCAAAACATTTTATAACAGTGTTGACAATATACAGACAGAATATATAGTCTTTGTTTTTGATACGCCAGTATCAGGTATCAATTGTTGCTTTTCGTTAATATAAATATACCATTATTAGATGCTCTTTTCAACATGCCGATCTGTAGCCTTATAATTTTTCAGAATCTTTAACCTCAAAATGTCGCTTCAAAATAGAAAATGAAGAGCAATTTGGAAAACACTATCGCGATATGAGTGTGAAAATTGTGACGTGGGTTTATGTGCCGTACCGTGCTTTAAAATATATCACACTCAATTGTATTATTAATTGTTAAAGTAAATTATTAAAACTAAAGTATATGCATCATATCTTGAAGAAAAATTATAATTTAGTTATCAAAATCTTCATTCCAATGTGCTTGCGTAGGGAACAGGATTATCCGTCACAGATTGAAGTGCTGTATCGTTTACGAGTAATTCGCGTCAAACTCTGCCGTATAGAGAAACAGACCCGCGTAAAATTCAGGTGTACCTAAGAGGTTAATAAATACAAAAAATGAGTGGAAATATAAAATTCTTGTCACTTGACACTCAAACATTACGTATGATGACAAAGAGATTGTATCAGAATAAAAATTACATTTTGTTTCGTTATATTTTATTATTATGTTTCAAAAATATAAGAATTATATAATTTTGACATTTTTGTTTCTTCTTAACACAATAATTCTGAACTTTGACTAAACACTATAGACAAGAGTTGATAATATTTTGTATTATCAAACAATATTTTTGCCTTATAAAGATAATAGCATTTAGCAAGAAAAACTAACGAAAAAATTAGAATTTTTAATACGTTATTTTCCATCTCAAACGCATAATTTCAAACACTACTTCCAGTGTCTACTACGCCTTCCAGTGTCGGAGATAGTCCAAGAAACGTATCGTTCAACCCTCAGCTTTGAGCAATACTACCATCTCTTCGATGTGGATGATGTCCAATATAAAAAAATACGTGTCAAATATTTTTTCGGCATCTATTCCCTATATAAGTTTCGTCAAAATCGGCGAGTTCGATATGTTCCCTTTAAGCGTATGTTCACAATAAATATCCCATAACCTCTATATAAATTGATGGATTGGTTTCAAAATTTAGTCTCATAATCACAATAGTTGCGTGTCATTACTAAACCAACGAAATTTAAAAAAAAGTTTCGTACAATGCGCATAATAGATCGATAAACAAAATTCCGTGGTAAGTGTTCGCGTAAGTGAATGCTTTCGTGTGCTACTGCTTCCATTAAATTTCACAATGAAAATTTCATTGACTTCGTCAGTGAACAAAAAGTTAAAAACAGTCTTCTGAGACAGCGTTTGTCTTATACGCATATTTAGTGTATTTAAGGGGAAGACTTCAAGTAAATGTTTTACTTCTAAACGTATTATCTCTCTTACGTGTAATGGCTCGTGTTCCAGGTCCTTATACTTTAAGTCAAGAGAGTGAGAAATATGTCACTGGAAGTTAAATCCGTTGTATATGTCGTGAAATTACACTTTGCTCGAATATGCTGAAAATTGTGAAATTCACGTTATAACGCTTTAAGAAGATATTGGACGAACGTATTAACGCTTTTGGTGAATTGCACACGTGTAACTAACGCAGATGCGGGTACCTGTACATGTATTCGCATTTACGTTACTCACATTCATATTCGGACACAGCGTTATCTCTGTATTTGTCGCTTTCTATAAGATGGGATGATTTAAATATCGTGTCGTTCATTCCACGAAAATATGAACTATTTATTGCAGTTTGAAAATACGTAAATGTTGCTTCCTAACAATAACGTGTAACTGCATTTTTCACGTCGCAGTAATATTCGGACATGTTATGAAAAAGAAAAATATTCTGTCTGGAGAAGTTCGAACATGCGAAATGTATGATGATGAGCAGCGACAATATTACCGCGTATTTTTGAATAAAATATGTACATATAATGCACAGGGTGTAAAAAAGTTATTTAGTTGAGGCCATGAGGTTGTTCTATAGATCACCTTTAAATCTGTGGACACGTGTAAAAAAATTAGCCGCAAAATTGACCTTGACGTTGACCTTGAAATTCAATGTAATGCGTGAAAGTAGAGCTCACGTCATTTAAAACGAGTCCAAGCGGGCTGTTGCATGACTTTTTCTTCACAAAGTTACACAAATTCAAATATCAATAATTTTTCGGGCAAAATTTAGTAATTCTTTAAAAAGTGTTATCGTGGAACAGATATTTTAGGATTTGTACAATAAAAGCATATATATATTTTTCATAACAAAAAATCATGGAAACTAGTATTCACTATCTGTTACAATAATAATTGAGAAGTTTTTTAATATTGATGAGCAAAATATCCGTTCCTGCTATAGAAAAATTTTTGCTTTCATATTTTATAAGATCTGTCGAAAGTAAAACTTTTATTTTCAAGAACTTTTCTTTACATCTGTCCTCATAGGAACTCATAACGTGAGAAGGTTTTCTAAAAAAGTTTCACGGTCCATGTTTTAAACAGAGCCTATTAGAAAGTTCCATTACTCTTTGGATCCTTGGTTTATATGATCTCTTTCCGTTGCACAGGCTGAGTAAAACACGGTACCAAAGTTTGGTCACCTGTTTCAGAGGCAGCCTGTACAGATATTAGAAATAAATGGTGGTTTTCGAGGGAGATACTATTGTTCCACCCTCCTAATGCGGCTTAACAAGTTGACGTACAAAGTCGCCAAATCGAATTATCGAAGCTTACGCCGAAACCACGCCAGATCGGTTATTTATCCTGGACAATGAACCAGCAATGTCAGTTATGGAGACCGTTGAGGGATATTAAGTGACCAGGGGATGGAAAATCCACGCTCATGGGGTTACGCGATAACGGTGCTTTGGAGTATCCGATAATAATAAGAAAGCACGATTTTTCAACGTGGTATTTCAGGACTACACGTAAAAAGAGAATCGGACGATATCGAATTATCTTCGATGTAATTAGCGTTCCTTAAATTTACTTCTTTGATTTTTCTTTATTTTCACACAGTATACAGTTTTATACAAAGAAAAGTTGAAAATTTATATTTGCTATTCACAGTAACTTTTGCACTAAAAATTTATCATATTCGCAACAGTCATTTATTCTATTTTACGTATAGTTTTCATTTATCGGTCTTATTATAAGATAATAGTCGTTTAATAAGACGTCGTTTTTTAAAAATTATGTTGTCTTCTAATTCTTCTTATTTTATAAACTTCCTTTCGTCCGCCACTGCTAATGACCGCCAATAGTATATTATAATATACTATTTAAACCTTTGTTCAAATTTCTATTATTTCGCTATCGATGTAGTATATTGTTGTATTGTAACTCATGCATCTTATTTAATCGAATATTATCGAAATACTTTTTGTTTACAAATAATTTATTTTATGTTATTCTCCCAGTTACAAAATTCTAATACAAACATGAATTTTCTACTAATGAAGTGTTAAGCCAACTGCTCATCACTTTTCATATACAGAAGATTAATTAGCATAAACATCGAGCTTTATAATTTGGACACCAATGAACCGAATCAAACTCGAATCGCCAAATTTGGCGAAATTTGATACTGGGAAATTTCATAAAACATGAATTTTCTATTCCATCACATTTATCCTTATAGATACACCTTCGCAAAGACATGGACACCACTTTCATTCAAAAGACAGCCTGCAGGAAAAATAAGCAATCATTTCTATTGCTTTTCGGCAACCAATCAAATTAACTAAATTTAAGGTCAAATATAGAAAACTGACCAAATATGGAATGGTATACCTAATTGGAGTAGAGCCGTTTCTAAAAACCTGACAAACGAATATCGGTCAGGCAGCCAGTGATGAAGAAATATGGATCAAGCACCTAATGTGCGAACTTTGAACATATGATGAATGTGTTGATGCAGAGTTCGACATTTGGATACGTGACTATCGCAAATAGCTATCCTTTCTATGTCATTCTTTTTTACCTGTGATTTTATAACTAAAGTGCCTTGATCAATAAAAATAATAAAGAAGTATAGAATAGATAGAGAAGATAGAATAAAAAGAAAAATAAAAGATATTGTATCTGATTTCAGGTATTCCATATTTGGCCACTTTCCTCTATACCGTCACCATAGATTCAGTTTCACGAAAAGATTCGCCAATAGATTAACAAATTAAAAGATGGAAACACTTGCGCACCGTTTAAACTCTATTCAAATATCGTACAGGATACTTTCATATTAAAGTTAAAAGTCTACAGTTACAAAAACCAACGAACGAATAAAACACATTTCCCTTTGAGCAATTTTTTCACGTTAATAATTTATCGCCACGCGACAAGTATTTTATCGAGAGTAAGCGTAACTCTTTTTCAGAGTTCAATTCGCTATCTTATTCGTATCGAAACAGCGAGGAGATTGAATATTTTTCCATATGATACCGTTGGAATATTTGATTCGAGAATATTACGGTCGAACAACTTTTATTCCGTAAATCGCGTTCGAAACTGTAGAATTGTTAAAACTTTTCAAAACGAACGATGCACTATTACAGCAAAGCGGCGCAAGTGCTAGTGTATACGAGTTTATCTACGTATGACATGTCTCAGGTGATGCAATTGAGCGGGAAGCAATTCTTCGTGCACAAATAAATTAAAAAAAAAATTGTCTCGTTTCAGGTCTCGTTTTCGAGAAAATTGAGTTTGACATAGAATAGGATATTCATATTGGAAACATCCGATGGGGAGTACGTGAGTACTTGTTGAATTTTCAAATTCAATTTCCTCGGAAACGAAGCCTCAAACGAACAAATTTCATTCTCTTTTTCGATTTACAACGCTTCGTGAAAGTATTTGTACACTTGTCGTCGAAAACTTCCACGTGCCTACAGTATATCATTGCGCGCGTGTTATGCTATGAAACATTTTGAAATTTCATTAGCACTGTAATGAGATGTGACCGCCATCATTATATTGCCGAAATTTGAATCCGATCTAAAAATATATGCGATAGGCGATGAAAACACGTATTTTTCTGTCTGCAGTCATTTTCAGATCGTCGAGTGCACGTTACGACAACAAATAATGCGATTGAGACGTTTACCTTGCTCTTCATTCTCTGTGAATTTCCATCTTAGTCGTTTACTTGAGAAATCTTATGAAACTATTTCAAGGTTACATGGTATGAGTCATGGTTAGATGCGTTTTGATCTCATCTTTTTAATGGTAATTAAGAAAATAGGTCACTCTGTTAAAAAAAAGAAAAGACGTTGCAAATTATTAAAATTTCAAAAGATGTGAATCAGAGATGACATTCACTTTCATAGCCTAATTTCCTCCTTACAATACAATGATTTTCTCTCGAAACATTTTCTTGTATCATGTAACATTGTGCGATATGTTTATTGTATATTTTATATTTAACAAATAAGAGAGTAATTAAGGGAGGCAGAGTTAAACGGGACACCCTGTATACTGAAAAGTTTTTAGGAGCGTTCGAATATTTCTGTGAGCCATTTTATGTTGTGTACAATACCTAGACCAACGACTATTTTAAGTAGCTTAATCATATTCAAGGGCAACTATTCAATACTTGCTACCGTGCTACAGTAGGCTAGAATATTTCGGAAATCCATATATACGATAATATACTATAATTTTTGCTTGGAGCTGTTATTTCTTCGTGGCTCGCTGTCGGGGTGAGTTGATTCCTTGCGTAAACGAAGCGTGCGTCTATGCTCACAGCAGCCGCAGTTTGCCTTCCACTCGTCAATATTCGAAAATCGCTTCTAAACTGAAGAAAAGTCTATTGCTGTCCATTGGTATCGATAAGTTATCTTCCCTCAATCTCTCACACTTTTTCTTCCCTCAAGATGTTCTGTTTCATACTGCAGTCAGCGTCGAACGACCTACGCGTTTTTGTTGCTGTGAATGTTTAAAAGCTCTGTTCTTCACTGTGTCGATTTAATCCGAATCTCAATCTGATACGCGAGTATTATCCTTAAAAGCAAATTCCATGGATTCTTCGTTGAGATAACAACTTGCTACGCGATCTTTCGAAGAAAAATATTAGAACACTGAGAAGGGCTACTCCTGATTCGGTTATCGGTCAGACAGCCAAGGAGAGAAAAGCTGTTCCACACACAATATCGGAATTACCGATATGTTCGTAGCTCCCTCTCACCCCACTCCTGAAAAACATCAGCCGATTTAATAATAATTAAATTTAATAATTTCAGACTGTTCATGATCACACATGCGTGTGGAGTTCGCAGCACGCAGCACGCTAAGCGTAAAATCCGCTACGTTCATTTGAAGGCGAACACGAAGGTAGCATAATTGATAAACTGGTTCGAGAGCAATCGAGATACGTTTGATTTCGCAAACGATGTACGGGAGGTAGACTTTCTTAAGTGATGTAAGGGACTTACGTAATTGGTTAATGGTCGATTAAATGACAAATTCCTAACACGAAAGTGACATATCGATAGGTTAGCCGAGCGATTAGACAGTTCTAGCGAAGCGTCCTCCGCGTCGTCAAGGAAACCAGATTACGTTAAAGCTACCGTATCACGTACTGTTAACCAACCTCCGGGCTTCGTTGACGATTGTCTGTCACGAAAGTCTCTTTAGCACGTGCCTCTAAAGTAGCGCTGCTTACGCGGCAATGCATGACTCTCAGTATACATGAATTTCACGAAACGGCTATCAGTTTCAAGTAACCTACGGCGAAATATATCGCGATACGTGTATCGATCTTTAGATTTCACGAGATAGCGTAGTTCGCGTTTTGATGCGCTAACGTCGGTATATAAGATCTTTAGGAATATACGAGGTATCTTGGAACGTCGGTGTTGTTACGAATAACGACAGATAGAAGGATTATGAAAAAAGAGTTACAGGACTTTGCTTACCGATCAAGTCTGTGTTAAGTGATTCGTGCGAAAACCTCGACTTCCTCATCGCCCAGACAACCTATTCTGTACGAGAGATGATTCACCAGCAAGGTAATCAGAAATGCAGGTATAACATATGGCTAGAACCGTGAATTTTGTGCTGACGAAGATAAAAATCGCCGTTATGCGTTCGATGCTGCTTGGACGTCGCCATATTGTTTCTCAATATTGGGCGCCAATTTTAGAAAACAATAAGGATACATCACTGTTGCGCGGACGAAGGAGTATAAGTCAGAATTATGGTATTAGTTTTGCGGAACAGCGCTTACAATATCCTAGATGGGATGTAAAATTAGACGTAGGTGGTTAGGTGCATTGAAAATATTCTTCATAGAAATGAGGCGAAGAAGAATCAAGTAAAAGGAAATTTTATGGCATTTTGAAGTTAAGAAAATAAAATTTATCGAACTCAAGAATGTTGATGTCTATGAAGAGAAATTAAAAAAGCTAAACTTAAATTAAAAATACTCGTTAAACGTTAATGAAAAAGCGAAGAATTAGCGGTAGAATTATTATGGTGGTAGGAAGAGTAGTGGACAACTTTCTGCAATTTTCACAAAAAAATGACGCAGCCGTTTGCGTGCTTCGATTTGTGTCTTTCGATGCATAAAACTCGTCGTGTTAAATCGCTGAAAAAATTGGAGTTGAAACTAATCCGTGAATTATCAAATACAATCGTGGCTCATGAAAGCGTTCGAATTCTACTAGAAAGTATTTACGTGTATATTACAATTCAAAATATTTTCTAATCTCATTAGTAACGAGATACGACTATCGCGATAATGTTGCTAAAATTGGGAATGTATATAGAAGTTAGATCATTATAGAGAGTAAGAAGATATAAGCATGAGTCATTTATTCACTGTATTAACAAGCTAGAATACGTGGCGAGATCGTCTTCAGCACTAATTGCATGTTTAAGACCGCTGTTCACTAATTTTTTATTCAGCGAATGATTGCAATAAATGTCTTCTAGCTTAAATATACCTACGAATTGGTTTTAAATTTCACTATTATAATACGATAGTCGTGTCTCATTACGGTGCTAACAAAGTTTCGAAAAGTTTCGAAAAGTTTCACGTAACGTGTCTAATATATTAAAAAAGAAAAAAGAAAAATTACATTCTGAAATAATGCGAAGAAAATGGCAAAAACGTATCGTAAACGAAGTTCCGTGCCAAGCGTTCGGATACTTTCGTGAGCTACTGTGTATTCTAGACACGCGACAATATTAAACGACTGAAACAAAAATGAACACATGCATCGTCAGCAAGACATCGATTAACTTCTGACTCGTACGATGAAAGAAGAAGCGACGAAGAATTATACTCATCGATGAAAAAAATTTTCAATCTAGATGATTCAGATGACTTCGGTTATTACGTTGTATCAGTGCATAGAAAAAGAAAAATTACGAAAGCGCAGCGTGAAATGGCTGCAGGGATTACAATGCTTTGAGCAGGTATGCATTACGATGGAAAGATTGATATTCATTCTGAATTGTACGAGATAGCAATCGTGAAAAGAGCTAGCGCGGCCATAAACGAGACTGCCTATGTACTTTGGACACAGAGATTCGAACGCAATTAAAGAATTGGAAGAAAAGAGGTTCGCGATTGGTATCAAAATGAATCTCGTGGAAAACGAGAAACTTGCGAGTGCTGCACCGAAAGGAACGTGTCACGAACACCTTCTCCAAGAGAATAAAAAAAGCAAAACTCGACCGATTGTGGATCTTAAGTACCGTTTTCAGTGAAGCAGCAACGAGAAACATTTTGTTGGTGTTTCGTGTTTCTTGAAAAGGTCGCCGTTTGTTGTCGAGCGTTTCTCCAAGTTTTTTCTTGTTTCCGTTGCCGGCAACAAATGTCGTCGCTTGTTTCCTGTTCCCATTGGGAATGGTAAAGATCAAAGAAAAATAGGCAACGAAAACAAATGTCCATTCAGCGTATACACGTTACTGGCGACGAATAGCCTGAAACCTAATACAAAATTCAAATGTTCCTTAGATTACGTTGCCTCGGTGTGGACAAAACGTGTCTATAAGCTGCTATTCGTTGGAAATGTCTTGGAACATGTAGCGAAAAGACGTTGTTCGACGTTGTATCAGGGGAGGGGGCGGTAGAACGTTATTCACACGTGGTAGAACAGAAAAATAGATCGTTGCCTCAAATGGCACGCCGCGTGCTGATTGTCGCAAATCTCGAGAAGAAACATTGGAACGAAGCCATAAATACAGTAACTTGCTTATAGAATAAACTACGGAAGATAAGAGATGACGTGCCTAAAAGAGGACACGCTTGACCATGGTAGATAAAATGGATATGAATGTGAAGCATTTCGATGCGAATACAGCGATTCAGCATATACATATACAGCGTATACATATTCAGCGAATGCTGCAATAGAGAATTGAAGGAGATAATATGTATACATAAAGCAACCCGAGGGCTACGCTGTCTCAGGTAAATGTGGTTACGTATGCAAATTGAAAAAGGGCATCTACGGATTAAACAAGCGGCAACGTTATGAAGCGACAGATGTAAGATCCTGGTTTTAAGAAATGCGTTTATCCTACATTTACTAAGCGATTAATTTTAAGCTCGAACGTATTTCCTGCATCGTTTTTTCGATATTTCCAAGAAAGTGAAAAACGAAGTTGTTTACGTAATGCGTCAAATGTACGCTATAGGATTACATGTCGAGTTATTGACTTTCGTAACTGAAGTAGAAAAAACAAAAGGGCAAGTTTTCAACAAGACAATGCTTTTATTCGCATAGCCGCCGTTGCGGAAAAGTGGTTCGATTTTGGAATAAAATTATTACCGTGGCCAGCATGGAGTGCTGATCTGAAACCGATCGAGAACCTGTGGGGAATTGTAGCAAGAAAAGTTGACGATCAGGAGAAGTCAACTATAGAAAATATCAAGTTGAACTAAAAAAACGAGCAAAATCCAAAGGTCAGACGGATATCCGAAACGAATAAATTGGTGAACAGTGTTTCCAACAAGTTGATGGAAGTAATCGAAAGTAAAGAAAAATCTGCTAAATATTGAAGGAAACGGTAACAAAGTAACATTGAGTTCATACCTTCCCACAACCAAAACTTATTTACATACTAAATCTTGTGTATTCAGGGAGAAAAAGCAAATTCGCGCAGTTTGTTTACGTGAGTTTCAAATGATTCAAAGTGCAGCCGAAGCTGCACGAAACATTAATTTTGCATTTGGTGAAGGAGCGATAACCGGAAGAACGCTGTAATTTTGGTTTCGAAGATTCCGAAATGGCGATGAAAGACTCTCGAATGTATCGTTATTTCGAATAAAAAAGCACAAATTAGAGTGTTATGTCTGAAAACCGCGATTTATTTCCGAACTACCTAATAGCAACGCGTGACGTTGGGTAATAGAAAGCAGTACTTTTGTGCCTTTGTGCCGTCCTGCGAGACTTTTCAATTCTCTGTTATACGTCACAGTTAAAGCTATTTTTGTCTTCACTTCGTCAAATTTACATTAAAGGTAACGTTTTTATAAATCCTATTTGAACGTTACGCCTTGCGTTAAGCTATGGTTATAATGGATGCGCTTTACGAAGAATTCATCCAGATGTACCACTGTAATTATAATCCTATTTTCGCCGCACCACAGACCTAATAGGCCTAAATAACTCACCAGGGATATATCGCGGATGCATTGGAAAGGGATGACCTGGCGTTGGCCTCAGTCGCAATTCAACACATAGTCAGTGTTCCATCGGTAAGAACAAAAAGATCTTGAGGATTTTCGTGGCTAATTTTATAACGCACACTTCCACAGACAAGAGACTAATTTCTAAGTCGGGACAATGATTTTAATTTTCCATGTCCATGATGTTCTCAACAGCCGAGCCTGTTATAAAACGGCACCATCTTACCTAATTGATCGCAAGCCTCACGTTCGTCCAAGTATCGCTCACCCTTTTCCGCCAAGTATTTCCTGTGCTTCGGGCACACGGAAGTGCATTAGCGACAACGAACGAGCATGCTGATTGGCTAATTTCTTGCGTTTGATGAAAATCAACTAACATGTATATTTTCGCATTTCTGGGTCTCGCTAGGTACTCTAGGTCGAATCTAGCAAGATCAGTCTCGTGCGAGCCTTTCAGCTGTAAATATCTGCAAGCATTCGCAGAGTTAAAACGATCAGTTGAAACGATCGGTTGCCAGTTTCAGTCGAGCTTTATATCTCGAATCGACTTTAACTCTCAGCGGTCAGAGTAAGATATCATGTGACCATTCATAACGACCATTCGTAAATCTTGTCTCAGCAATCGGAGACAGTTCGAAATTTTCTTATCGTTCGGAGAAGAACACCCTTCAGTGTCGTCGACAGTTTACCATTCACCACTCCTCCTCGTGAGTATGTGGCCCAAGGTTAATTCGACGGGTGTAATGCAGTGCAGTTCGTGGTTGTCGGAACACATGAAAATACACACATAATCAGTTTTCAGTTAAATCAGTCACGCTTCAGTTACTTATAATCTAACAGTTAGTCAGTCAATCAGTGAGATACAATTCAGTGGTCAGGATTAGACTTCGGAATCAGGATCGATCAGTCTACCGCAGCAACCAGAGCATGCAGAACATCCACAACTTAAGTGAGACCAGTTGTCAAACTTTCATAGACAGCAGCTGTTTCATCGGTCATATTTCACGACAGTCAGGTTGATGACCGCATGTTCATTGAATACACCACAAACCAGTACTCAGTGTCTTTCTTTCACCCGCCAAGGGGTGGTCCTTCGAGAAGTTAGGCGATACAAAGTGCAACATCCTAATATACTGGGTGAATCAGCATCCCTATATTATCCATATACGATGTTCTGTATTTGCATATATTCGCGAATATACTGGTTAAGCAATTGTCTTCAGAGCTAATAGGATAGTCGGCTGTGTTCCGTTTCAATATTATTTTACCTTTTGGGTTCTTGATATTCACAATGTCAGTTTCTGTTCCAGGGACGGACGTTAGGTACAAGGAGATCAACGAAAACTAATTGTAAGCGCTATTGCATATTTATAATTGAACGAAACATTCATCCACGCATTGGGAATGATATTTCTATAATCAAATTCAATTCTCGTCTTTCCTAATGCTATATTCGTTTCGTAAGTATCCAGTAATGATATATACGAGGTTTTGGCTAATGGTATTACATATTTGGCTAATGAAAGTCGTCGATGTGCTTATGTTCGCGAAGAATCGTAAATAATTTTTTTGGTCTTAAAGTATAAGGTTCGACAATTCTATGTGTCGCGTCGAACGTTAGATCTTCTACTTTGCGTATTTTTTCGCGGGAGTCGGAGGTGCTTATTTCCGAATTAGTTTATTAATGAATTGAACTGTGCTCTATAGCCGTGGGATTTCTGATATATGTTAGTGGCGTTCTAGAACTCTATACGGTTTTTCATACCTACGGGTTTCAGGAGTTTTAGATTCTGACTCTGATGAGTTTCACATTTATCGAGTTCCAGTTTTAAATCGCACTTCGCGTCCGAAAGTTATATACGGATGATCGTGAACTGATTTCCCATAGAAAGATAAGAAAAACAAACAGAACAAAATGTTTTTGTTCGAGGCTTATTTGTCGAGAAAATCGAATGTTCCGTTCTTAGACGAAAACGTTTGTTCATAGAATCAAGTACCATTGACGCTAGCCGTTTGAACACAAAGACGATAATAGCAAGGCCTAATTTCGCGAACCTGGAAAACGTCGAAGCCGAGGACTTTCAGGCCTTCCATGTAACAAGATAAATTGCCCTTGGACCTGTAGCGAACATAGACGATAACGCTTTAAAAAGGTTGGTCTAGAGAGTCACCCAATCAACTTCGTGCAATTTTTAACAGAATCGGCTCTATCCATCTAGGAACTGCTTCTCAGCCTCGCAAGTTCGCTTGAGGAGCCAATCAACTACGAACTTCCAAAGCAAACACATAGTCTGCCGCGATAGTTCAATGGAATCACACGAATTAGAGAAATAAAAAGGGATTCGATCAAATGTAAGTTGTCCTTATTGCTTACGACATAAAGAACGTATATCGTTGACGATCGAGCTGAATGTATGATACGTTGAATTCGAAATTTCAGTATGTTGAGCGACGTACGACGTGTTTCGCGTATGTATACAAGGTTTGCGCGAATTCCTCTAATGTTTCGTTCACGCGAGCTGTTAGTTTCGCTTAATCGCGATCATGAGATACAGGAACAAGGAATACCTCGAGATAATCAAGACTTTGAATGCCTATAGCGGTAATTTATTCGCTGCTGTTCGCTACTACGGAGAACGCTATGCCAACCAGCGTGTTCTTGATGTTAGACATGCTCTCTTTTAGGATATGCATCCTTTGAATCACGGTATCGACATTGTAGTCATACGCGCGGACGTGCCATTGAAGATGATGCTCTAGATTCTAGAAGATTCATATTCATAACAATCCTTGACTAACACCATCGATTTTGAGACGAGACTCTGCACGAGTGTTCGTTAGACCAGGAATTTAGCTGTAATTCGTTCGTGCTTTAAGGCAACCCCCTCGTCCGAGTCGGTTTTCTAAGTAAATGTTTATAGATCGTAAACGACAAGAGAAATGAAAAAGTGATTCAAATTAAAGTTATATCGTATCTTGACACCTATAAATCTGTGCGAAAAATTTATTTAAAAAATCATTTCTTTGCGAAAATTAAATTGCTTGCCCGTTTTTCTTACAGAAATTTTAATCTTCTTCTGACAAATAAAGGCGTTAGATAATTCGAATCCAACGGTGTACCACAGTACATAATTATTGTAATTATGCAGAATCGTCACCTTAAGTTTCGTGTATTACCTGTGCCGGCTGTTAATTCAACATGTAGTTGCGACGTTGATAACTTTTACGATAACGGTCGTTTTTCCATACGTTTTACATGAAATAACCATAAGATTAATTTCATCGTAACGCGTCGGGATAGTAATCGATGGATGATAACACATTGTGCACACAAATCTTTTAACGACCTTTGTCACGTTGAAACAATAAAAATGCAAATCTATTTAGGACTTATAGATATACAGGACCAGAGGGAATAATTTATTTTCATTTAACAATTGACAGAAGATAAGTAAAATCAAACTGCGGATAGTACAATGTTACAAAATGCAATTAAATGTTGCAAATTACAATTATTTTCTGATGTTCAAAAACAGTGTTTCACATTTATACCTATTAAATAGTAGTAATTCTGCGTTCGAACATATTTTGGGTTGGTTAGTACCGCTTTGCGTTTTAAGGTTCATTTATCCAAGACGGTTCATTGTTCAGGATTGTCTATTTTCTGTTCGCTCTTCATCGTATACAAGTTATTGAAGACTAACTCGCCGGATAGGCGACGGTCGTCACATCGGTCGTGTGAAGACTAGGCGGCAGTGTAGCGAACTATGGACCCCGAAGAGGAATAAATCCGCGTGAGTCAACCGCGACACAACATTTACCGTATTTGAAACGAACGTCTCCTATAATTAAACTGCCATGTTTACTGGTAGAATTTCTTTAAAAATAGTTCAATAATCATTTTAATACACGCATAGTCGAGTTTGTTTTGAAATTACTCACAAATTTCGTCACGGAAGAAAAATTGGTTTCCATGTAAGAAATTGAGGACAATGTAGAAATGTCAAAAAGTGAGTGATAGAAAAAAGTGTAATGCGAAGCAGCGAATAAGAATAAAAGGTGGAATTATTGAAGTGGTTGTAGCTGCTACTTGTCACAGCTTGTATATGTACACGTACATTTCTGTATATATATAGATCAAGAAAGGGAAAATGTCCAATAAAAAATTAAAAATCGCTCTTACAAAGTATTAGGTAATGTTGCGGGAACAATAGAATTTCAAAAGTATTTGAGAACGATATTTACAAATCACCTATCTGTTTCTATACTACATCGAACGAAAACGAGTCTATTATTATTTTGTATTGTTATAATTTTTCAATTAAAGAATTTTCGAGCATGTTTGTATGACATATTTCTCTTATTCTTGCTCGAGGAATATGCATCTAGCATCGTTTAGCGGGAAAATGTAAGGACATATCACATGTATCTTGTCGAGTAAGTACCACAACTTACTAGGCCAAAGTACATTGAAGTACTGAAGGAAAAACATTTCAGATGAAGCATTGCGATTGAAGTTGAGATTTTTCATGCACCAAAGACGTTAATGCGCCTATGCACCTTTTAAGTGACAAATAAGTCATTCTTACATAATCTTTGAAGAAAAAGCAAAGAGATACAGAAGGGAAGCCTCTTTTATATTTTCTAAGCAGTGGAGCATACTAAGTGATTGAGTATTCTTTTAAAAGCAGTTCTTCTTAAGTTTTTATTAACTTTATAGAGAAGGGATTTTAACCAAAGTTTGTATGCACTATGTTTCACTTAGAAAAAATTCACAATAGCTTTATTGTTGTTGGTAGCCTGTGGATATTTATGTTACTGAAATGTGTAAAAAAAAATATGTTAATATAATACGTAAGATATATTGGAAATCATATTTGAACATTGTAATAAAAGATACTAATTTAAATTATATCAACTCTAAATATTTCATGAACGTCATCCAGCATTATTTAATGACGTTTATCACCAAAGGCAAATTTATGAGTATCAAACTATCGTTTGATATTATAAGATGTAATAGGTGCATATCTTTTACATCATTAACGATTTCAGATTGTAAGGTATCATTAATTCGTAATATAGTTTCGAAACCGGAATTTTTCTTTAAAATTGCGTTCCATTTGGACATCGTCTTTTTCGCAAATTCCTGGAATACATACATGTACAGCCTTTTGTACTCACTGGCAGAATTTAAAAATGGCTCCTGGTAAGCAATTTTTTACTACATATTGGAGTATACGAGTACTATATATATATTGGTATTTTTCGCATCTGTATCAAAATATTCAATTATGCGATTCAAAACAAAATATTCAAATATTGAATATGTCACAAAAACAATCTCCTTAATCAATTTGGAATTGATTAACGGCTTCTTTACATATACAGTGTGGTACAAGCAAAATAAATGTGGATATCTAATAGATTATATAAACGGTTTTAATCATTTTGATCGTTGTCTTTATAAGCTTGAGAGGGTTTTAAATGTGTGTGCCAGGATTGACGTCCATCCGCTATAGGTGCTGAAATAGACATTCATTAAAATGTTTCAAATGGAAATCCGAGTAAGTATTAAATCAAATATCTCCTCTATAATCTACATAAGGAAATCGTCAATTGTTGTCAGAAACGCATCGCTTTTGTTTTTCTTCTTTATTAGCTTTTAATACCAGTACGTATGAAATGTGTGACTTGTACTGGTTCGTACTACAGACTCTTAGGAAGAATGCGTTTTTACCTGAAAAGATTGAAATATTAGAATCGTGTATGAAAAATAAAATTCTCAGCTTTAAATTGTTATACAACGACAGGTATATGAAGGCAAACAAATTTATTAAAAAAGAAACATGATAATTATAGTTTGGAAAATTGGTGCGATAAAATTCGACATGTCACAACCTAATGAATGTTACGAGCGTTTGAAGTTGGTGATAAGTGAACTAGTTCTACGTGAATAAATGTTAAATATCCATTGACTGTCCATTTTTTAAACAAATATCCTTATTATTCGCGTAAAGCATATAATTTTCAACCACGTGTACATTGAATATTACACGTTGCTTCCTGTTTGTCGAAATAAAAATATGTAGCAAGCAAACGGTTTGACAGTTGATCGCGGTCGAGCGATATCGCGATAACGTAATTCACCAACGGAACAGTAAAAAGACTAAATTACAGTAATAAGTTATCTCACTTGTTTTAGCATTTAGTTCGAAGAATAATCGTTGGCTAGTTATCCAAGAAGCATGATCAATCTACGTCGTTAATAAGAATTATAAGATAATAATGTAGTCACTCGTCTATTCTTTGAAGAAGCTTAAGCACGTAGTTGCCTGTGGCGATAAAGCGACAGAGTGGTCAGAATGGTCAAAATGGAAGAGAGAAGGAAGCTGAACGAACGGTTACTCGGCACGCGCGCGATCGAGTTCACGTGTACGACAGAGATAGCTAGGACTGAGGGGAAGGTAAGGGAGTAAGGACGAAGTAGAGGGAGAGGAAGACAGAAGGTTTGTTCCGTTGCTGAAGTTAATGGCACGGGAACAAGTATAGGAGAGACTAGCTGTGCGTGTGCAAGAGGGTGCTGGGGATCGGAGAGGGTCAGAGTGGATCAGGGGCAGAGTGGCGGTAGAGCTGTATCGATGTCCGGGCGCGTTCACCACCGTCGGCACACACGCCGTGTCGGTATCCTGCAAACGACTAGCACACGCCGTCACCTCTCTTCTGCACACGTTCGAGGCCAGTTTCAGCTTTCTCTTTCACTAACATTATACCGTCGTTTCCACTACTGCCGATAACGGCGCCACTATCGCCATCGCTGAAACTGCTACCTATCTTTCTTCCACCTGCACCTAACCTTTTGCTGCTTCTGCTTTTCCTTTCCACTGTTCGCATGGAAGAACGCTCAACTCGCTAACCCCGATGTTTGCACATTTGCATGTTACTCGCAAATTAGACGCTTACATTAACAAAGAGATAACGACAAATAGATAAAAACAAAAATTCCTTGGACTTTAACTTCGACATCAACGATGGATTTGGATTCGACAATTTTACGAGTTAACGATTTATAATTCCATCCGTTCTATTTGTTGACACATAGGTATAATCTGTCTTTCTTACTTTCCTTGTAAACCACCGTTTCGCTTTCTTGGTGGAACCTCGAAGCGTCTTCATTTTTGTTATGTAGATACTTCGATTTATTATACTGAATTATCTTTGATAAATTTGATAAGGAAGATACTTTAAATGTAACATTATATATCGAACGCTGGCATACAGATCTTCTATTAATCTCTTCTGTTTTGAATTGTAACTGTAAACGATATATTTACCCTTTTTACTTTTTCCAAGCAATTTACGAACAGAATCGTATTCGTCGATGGTACAAGCACTTTCGCCAGCAGCGAACAAGTAATGAATTCGTCAGTAAATACCGTTTTCGCTTAGGAAATGGTAGATCAAACGGCCTGCTTCCAACAGGCCAGCTTATGTTCTGTTCGTGAGCTGTTCCGGAGCCAACAAACAAGTTGATGCAGACGCGGTATAAGAAATTTTAAGAAATAAGTAATATACGACGATACAAAATATTCGACTCACGCATTTCTTTCTTATCTTGGCTTTCGTTTTTCTGTATAGGTACTATTAAAAAAAAATGCTTGTTTGTAACTTCGTGTTATAGATACTGCAGCATGCATAGTAGTATGCATAGTGTATACTGTGTTGACCAGAAACTTGAGGTGTTTTTGGGATGTTTTTTATTTAGGTGTATTATTACTTAAAGCAGTGATTCCCAAAAGGTGCACCTCTGGGATAAAACTACGTGTGCTACCACGAAAGGGCAACACCTTTTTTTCTTTTTTCTTTTTAATCGCGCGTTGTAGACTCTGGAATTTGTATACCAAGTGAACGCCAGAATATTTGCACAGTTTCCAAAGACCACCGCGCCGTGACTAAACAAATTTTGGAAACTACTGACAGAGTTCTATCTTACGTTACTTTGTTGAAATGGAAATGCGTATTGTTTGTACAATTATTATTATGAATTTATACTTAAATTTTCTTATTGTAGATATGTTTCTTTGTTTGAATTTTTCTTAAATTACTTTTTAACTATATCGTGTTTAATATTTTTCTTACGTGTATTTAGCAGCTGTTGGTTTATACATAAAAAATAGTGTTTTCATGCTGCGAGAGCGAAAGGGAGTACCATGTTAAGTACAGGATACAATGAGTACAGATGAACCGATAGTGGCGTTACATACTAAAGCCGCAACTTGGCCGCGATCAAGTTGCTTCACGCGATTTCCCATCTATAGTATACATATCAGAGGTTCTCTCTGACATCGCGAACAGCTTTTTTTCAACGATGAGGTCAGCTCTCGCAAAATGAAGGAACATCGCGAACAAGACATGACTCTTTTTCTAACATAATACACGAATATTTATGTAATTACAAACTTTCGGGATCCCAATCCGCCCCGAATCTATATACATCGAGTACATGCGACCTTTAGTATGTGCCGCTGTCTCTCGAGCGACTGCGTGAATGTTATTATTTGTTACTTGCAGATTGTGTTTTGATGTTTATCGTTCCTCTTCCTTCTAGTTCTGTTGGTAGGCAAAGACCTCCTATGCATGTATGGTTTAGGCAGATGGTTCTTGTCTTATTCATGATTGTTCTTGTTGATTCTGTTTAATTGGTTCATGTTTGTGTTGGTTTTATTATGCTAACTGTATGCATGTCAGAGTTCCTACTGCATATATGATAACTTTGTAGGATTATGTAGTTCTATAATTTCTATTGATTACAGACAGGTATGCTTAAACTTTGTGTTTTGTTTGAAACCGGGATATTTGAATATTTAAACCGTGACATGTTGTCCGTTACATTGGCTATTAAGTGTTTCTGTTCCTTCTATTTCTTTCTACTCCCTTTTCTTACGCGTAGCATTTTTCAATTCCGAAATGCAAGTGTCTTTCTTTGCTTATTCCCTCTGTATTCTACAAGAGTGATTTCATATGTGTGTTTGTGATGTAGCGTATAGTCCAAGGTCACCCACATATAGGGTGAACCAAAATTCAGAGGAGGGCCTGAGGAGTCAATAAAATTTTTATTAATGAACTAATTTCAATGATATTATATACAGCAAATACTTAACGTATAGAGTATTTTTTTGACAAAATGTGGAAAATGACATCTTTTAAACGAGCTCCACTTGCTGCTCTTTCGATTGCATCGTTCGTTACATTAGTTACTATTTGTAGCTTACTTATCTACTTAGGATCCAAACGTCAGTTTCATCGAAGTTTCTGATTCTATCTGGAGATAACAACGTATCGAACTACGATCCGATTTGTATTTTGAAAATCGGAGAAGCCTTCTCCAGACTCTGCCCAATTCCTGGTGTCTTCCAATTATGTGTTTTCTGTATGACTATCGTTAACTTAGTTACTAGTATAACCTCTATCTTAAGTGTTCTCTACGACATATCTCGATTGGTCACGTGCCGATATCTCTGAGAAAGTTATGATCTCCTTTTGTTTTGGGCAATGTCTTCTTTCGTAACTTTCTTCGTTTGATGTTTTTTTGCTTAACGTAACACAATTTTCTGTTTAAACAAATCTATTGAAGTTCAACAGGTTCTGTGTTTTTTCTCAGTTGTTGTGTGTAGTTGATGTCCTTATTTGGCCGGTCTTCTTCTGCATACGTAGTGTGTTAGTCTTTCTATGTTTGTTCATATTTGTTTAATTTTTCTCTCAATTGTAACTTGCCATGTCGGTTTGTTATTCTTTTGAAATGTTTGATTTGTCTTTATTTGATTTCTTTCGTGTTTCATGTTTTCTGTTTCTGCGCTTTTATTCTGACTGTTGTTTGTTTCGTAGTTTACTGGTGTCTCGATTCTGGTATTGTTCATGTACGCCTTCATATTATGATATAATTTGCGAATAATTTTATCAGTAATTAGTTTTGCGTGTTTGTGAAATTGAAATTTACGTGTAATTAGCTCTGTATCGTAGCTTTAAACGTGAATATTCCACTATGCTTCTGTCTATATTGATATTGTCTTGGAATCGTTTTTTGTACACTATATGCTACCGTTGCATTTAGATATTTCTAAATCATTGCGAGTATCTGTCTAAAATATACTTTAGGAATAAAGTTTTTTAATGTAATTTTAACCTCCGATGTTATCTGAGACAGGAAGTTAGTAGATCTTGACAAAAATAGCAGCTAACATTAATTAATCGAAACAAGAAGATAGTAATTGAAGGTGGGCGAAAATTAGTTCTGAAGAGAGATCTGAGTTAAGTAACTCTGATTGTGTCTGTTCAATTTAAAGATAAATAGGGAACTTGAGTAACGCAGGCATGTTCTTTGTTTTTGTTCAAATTTGATACAGCGTTTGATCCTATCTGCGGCGGTGAAGCAAAGAGAATTGAGGGTAGAAAAATATTCCTCGATCATAACTTTAAACATGTAATAAAGTTATCAATTTTTTCATCGAATTTCATCATGTCCAACTAAACTTTGACCGAAAAAAATTGTCGATATTTGAACAACCGCAACTTCGTGAAAAAGAATCGTACAGCTGACTTCATCTTAAAGAGCGAAACCTCTGTTTTCTTATATATATTCTTGAACTCAATTTTTTCCAAAACACCTTTTCCTTAGAAAACTGAATGGGGAAACTGAAGTAGCTTTCCTTCTTTTTCAAATTTTACGAATTCAAGCGACTCCGCAAAGTTTAACAACCTTTTTTCGGTATTCGTTTTAAGATGCATTTGTAAAGGCGAGTTTCGCCTTTACAAAGATCGCTAAAAAGTTGATGTACAATTCTTTTTCGTCATTTTATCGCACTGTAAATGAAAACTGTGCCGCCGGCATTTGAATAACCCAAGGTATACTACGAGAGGTTGCGCGGTCGGACTTGTACCTTATGTAAGGTATGTGTGTATGTGTGTGTGTGTGTGTGTGTGTGTGTATATATGTGTGTGCATAAAACGTATGAAATAGTAATACGTGAACGATATTGTACTGTGTTTTGTATGTACAGTTTGATGATTTTGTTGTAATAATGTTAATTCATTCGTTCAAGTTTTAGCCACATTCTACATAACTTTCCTAATTCTAATCAAACACACGTGTTACCACCAAGTAGCTCCCATGGTTATGGGTTGATTTTCCGACAAAGATTTATCTCCGGCCATTTTTATTAGCCAGTTCGTTATTGTTTTGGCTGTGCTGGTCTTTCCTGCGACATTCTCGATCGTTACATCGTAGGGTCTACTCTTTTTGGAACCAGTTATTTCACACCAATAAGGTGGTTATTCCATAGTGGTAGTGTGTAGTTAAGATCTGCGGGTTTGCCGAGCCCGTATGGTCGAACCAATTATCCTTTGTGAGTTTATTATTATTTTAAAGAATCAGAACTTATTATCATAATCTGGTAGAATAATGTTTACGATCGCGGCGTTTTGAGGTATTTTAGGTTTCATAAATACGAGTGAAATTGCTAATCATAGATCGAGTGATCCAAAGCGAAATTAACTTTCCACAGGTCTCATAAATCTGAGGAGTGTTAGATTCAGTTCTTAAGCGTTTGGTGCAACTTCTATGACTGGAATTATTCATTTTGTCTGCCTAGAAAATAACCACTGTACGGTATAGCGTAATTGGATCACTCATGTACATAAATTTATTTAAGTTTTATTCAGATAAATATGGTACGAGTTTAGATTTTATACAAAATCTAAGCAAATTTAGCAATTATTTCTTCACGAAGAAGAACAGAATTTACACGATGATGCGTAAACGTTTGGTAGAAAAGATGAGCACAAAAGTAATAATTTAAAGAATATTCTTCAAGTTAAATATCTTTCCTTTGATTACGTGGCTAAATTAATCGTTTAAAAGTATAAAATTCCGTTCTTTACATCATCTGTGGGTTTTTGATATTTAACAAATGACCTCTCTCTTCTACTTCTATGCGATACATAAGAAGATTACAGTATCCGTAAATAATGTATGGTCTCTTATCGCGTACAGGAAATGTAATAAAATTTCTTGTTCGTAGCTATCGCAAGTATCTGAAAAACATCATGCAATTAATGATAATCCTTTGCTACAAACAGTCGCCTTTAGTAACATATACGTATATAAGAAAATAATATAAAAAGATTATAATTTATCTATATAATTCAAATTCAAGTTTTCTGATTATATTCTGTTTTTTTCTTTTTTTTCTATCACGGACGCATATATTCAATGAATCAGATATGAGTTCGTACTGTACTGGCCGCGTGAAAGTTAGTGAACAACAAATATGTTCGGATTGGACTTTTGATATCGACATGTACACTCTCTCTATATGCTATCTTTTACGTGATTTAAATTTTGATTAAAAGATTGAAAATTTTTATTCTCGTATGCTGTCTGTTAGTTGGTAGCTGTTTAATTTATTGTCAATCGGATAACGGTAAAGCGTAAACCAAAACCGTCAGTATATCGTAGTTCGAGGCAAATTGAGACGGCATATTTGGATAAAACGGATAGCATAATTTTGTATGAATATACGCTTGAAAATGTGTTTTTTCTTTACATCTATGAAAAATTATTAACAAACAAATAGATTTTATTTTCAATTTCTAGAAAACCATCTTTTTATTTTATTCTATATGATATACACATGTAAGCAGAAATCGATACCAGAAACATGTTTTGACAATCAGAACTGTTTACGTGTCTCACATATGTTTTATTACGTGATCAGATGTGGAAAGTATGCGTGTGTACTGCTAACAATAGTAAACATTTCGCGTGGTTGCCAGTATATTGGCTGTTTCCATACGTATATGTGAATACAAAAATAAATCAACTATATTGAAACCAAAATATAATAGTTGTCATAAAATCTATAAAACTTCTTAGTAGCGGAAATCCCTCGTTCACCAATATCAAAGTATACTGTTACATGCTGATGGTATCACAGAATCAATTTAAAATCAGCAATTCTACAACGTATAAATTATTTCCGCCAAAGGCTAAATCATAATTCTTCAAACAGCAGATTATCAATTTTAAGTATTATTTAAATAAAATATGATACAATAAAATAAATATTAAAATTATCCATGAACAACAGTAAATTATTAACAGTAAATGATTTCAATCTGGCGATGAGAGATATATTTAAAAAATAATATTCATTTTTGCTCAATAAGATCCCCTTTAAAAGCTGGTATGACAGAATCGGAACACTTCTATATGTTAAATTTTGGAAAACAAGTCTATGTGGACGTAGAGATGTGAATTATGAATTTATTTTTAATAGTTTAGAAGATAGAAACTACCAAATTTTGATCACTTTGGATTTTATGCAAATGGTAAGGACATAGTTAAACAATGTCTCCTTAATGCTAAAACAAGCGGAAACTCTCTTACCAACATATGCTCCCTTACAGTTACATAAATTATAGAACCGTTGATCTACAAGAACAACATTATGGAAATTGACACAGTGAGATTGCCAGTAACGTTACCAACAATAAAACTTGGATTAAAAGGCCATTTTCACAATCATCAGTAGGAGCTACGTGCATCGCATTCACGTTAATTGCATTAAAATCATTAAAGGAACTGCTAGAATAAAGATGGATGGAAAAGCAACTAAACATCGTAATAAATCTCCTAACTGCGACAGATTAGATGAAATGTTCGGAGCAGTGAAACACGAGATTGAATTTAATTATATTTAACAAAAGTTTTTCGAAAGGCGTGTTTAGATCGTACAACTCGATCGGAATATTTAAAACATATAGAAGAAATACATCTAAGTACAGAAATCTAAGCAGAAATGATAAAAGAGGTTTGTTCTATACTGAAAGAATACAACGTTAAAGAACGTAAGGTTCTGATTCTCATTATCATTATGAAGATTATATTATATTATGGAGAAATTTCAATTTCGAAACATCCGGCATATTATAGGCAGCTAGCTGGTCGACGTATATAGATAACAACATATAATCAAACCACAAGTTATCTTTCGCGTTAAATATATCGCTACATGTATCTCGAAATCGATAATAGAATAGAATATCAGCGGATCATCGCGCAAACACATCGGGATATCAACCACGAGAAGTTATATCCGATCTGAAATCGATTCAAGCCAAAAATTCTTTGTTCGGAAGAAATGAATTTCAACGAACACCAACTTCCAGCGTACGAAGATTATTTTACCTTCCCGAAGAAAAAGGGATAATGAAAGATAATCAATCAAGCTGAATATAGCGTTATTGACGTTCCATTGACCACTAATTTAGAAGCAATTAGAGTAGCTATCCGATAATTACCAATAGCGGGAACAAAAATAAACATTTATAACACATATATGTACATAGAATTCTGAACAATCAAACTTTGGACTTAAACAATTCGTAAATCAAATTTTGCTATTGTTATTGATGTACTTTGATAATTACTACTCCATTTTGGAATCATTCGAAGAAACAGATGCCACAAAATTGAAAAATTATTCGAGGATTTGAACTCAATAGATTTTGGGTTCAGATATTCTATTCATTTCAATGTACATACATAAGTAGTAGTGTATTTAATGTAACATAGATTTATTGGTAACAGTAGATTAGTACAAAATACTAAATGGAATATTTTAAAAGACTTTGGTAATAGCGATCATACTTTTTCATTAACGTATTCTTTGCTTCCGTAACGGTTGCATATCAAGATATTTCCCGATACAAAAAATCGTATGAAAAGAAACATGATTATGAGTATTAGATCAATTTAAGTAAATTCTCTTAAAATTCTTTTCCAATTCTTGTTTATTTAAAATATTATATTAGTCATATGAGTTTACCCTTTTTCTTCCAAATCCTCTTACGCACATACTCGACCGTTTTGTAATATGATAATTATGACAGGAGCGTTTCTACTAATTTTGATTATACGATATAATACTCAGTTCTTTTCTTATAGAAATTATGTTTTAGCTTATTATCGATGTAAAAGTTAAAATCATCACAATGTCCCTGTCTCACATTATTCTCTAGTATGTTCAGATAATTGCGTTTATCCACCTCTTCGTTTATGGATACCAATTTCCTTAGTCAGTCAGTCGAAGACCTTTACGCTCATTTTATCCTTTGATTTGTATCATATTATAGTATTATTATCAGATGTAAATCCTATTTTAGTTGAATATATTTGATTTAAAATATTTATTTTTAACATAAATGTAGCTACGTAGGCAAATTACGCCAAAACTATTAGTTACTGACAATTCAAATAGCTTGGTTTTCTCATTTAATAAGATTCATAATAGCTACAGTGGATGTTTTGTTTAAAAATCTGCGTGTATAAAAATAGTCATTAATTACCTAGAGGCATGATCGATTGAAGAGGATGTTATAAATAAAGAATCCACTTACAATTGGCGAATAACATACGCATCTTGTTTCTTTTATAATTTTTAATTTTGTAACGAGAACTTGTCATTTCGAAAGTATATCGTGTACATATACATTACAGTGGTGTCTTGTTAACCGGTCGCGTGTTGGAAACTAATCTGACCAGTTAGCAGAGGAAGGTATACGTATACATGCCAAGAATGTTGCTTCGGCATGAAATGGATAGAGAAATTGAACGAGACAGAGATACCTGATACCCAACTCGTGATGCGAAAGTTCTAAAGTCAGAACCTCGAAGCTTCACACTATAAAGGCACTTACAAGAAGTGGTGGGAATAGCGAGGGCCAGTTAGTAAGATACTGTAGTAAAATTTATCGCGTTCAGTAAATCTTTTTCCTGATTTCTTTCTAATTCTACTGCAAGCTCCTATTTTATAAATCTCCAAGGAGCAAGTGTTACTTGACTAAACGATTAATATCCAAAGTTTATATAATAGCATTTATTTATATATAATATTTTATTTACTCTTTATTATCAGATACAAGATTACAATTGATTTCACAATTTAGATTTGTTATCTTTCTATATTTGATTCCTTTTTCTTCGTCTTTCAATTCTACCTTGCATCTACTGCTAGGTCGCTACAAGGAAATTTTCATGATTTTCTTTTCTATGGGAGTAGGTAGATTTTGTGTACATGTTTTGCAATTAACACTTATTGTTAGGAGTAAAAACTTATTAATGTAACTACCACTTATATCGATTAGTTGACTATATAAATTAAACACAGATCCTGTTATCTCAATATTTCCTCAGCGGATTCCAAATATTTCCAACTTTTCACGCTCAGAATTTTTTATTATCGCATCTGAAATTATTATCGGTGAAATTATCAAACAGTTACCTTCTCACTTATTTTGATGCCTTATATATCCTATATGCTGTATGCTGTATACCATCAAGGTTACTATTCTGAACAACTTTTTACATATATAGGGTGGTCGGTTTTAGTCTTCGAGTTATGCACAAAAGTAAATTCGAACGAATATAGCGAAGAGTAAGCGAAACAAATGGACAATATGCAATGATATAACATCAATCTTCAAAATGTGTAAAGGCGAATTTATACCATCTCATTTATCAGAAAATTGTATTATTGTTTTCATCCGTATTTCATCCAAAATGATTATCCAAAATGACCAGTGAACAGAACAGAGCCAAAATAGAGAATAATTTGTACGGTATTGAAACGCCACTGACAAATATAAACTTATATTTTATAATGCATACTGTTACTAGTATACGTCTATACTGAATCCATATTCGGAAGAATCAGATGGCATTTCAATGACACATATCGTACGAAATGAATATGAATTCCTTTTATTTCTTAGACGGTGCAGATATTAAGTATTTAAGTTTCAGAGAATATCTCAGGCTGGCGAAGTGAGTTCAACCAGTGAACTGATGTGAATAATTCCATCTTTCATATTCACTGTGAATGAAACAGCCAATGAAATCATCATGAATGATCATCCAAAGTGGAAAGGTGTAGATTCGGCTTAACAGCTAATCGACGGAACGTGCGATCGTTGATGGGTTGCGCATGGCTACCGTCTCTCGCGATTATACAACGTGTGCATTATCGTGCGAATAATTAGAGTGAAATCGGTTGAAGTTGGGCTGAGAATAGAGCGGTGAAGTGGCTAGACGTTGATCGGGCTCCGCTATTCGGACTGATACTCGCAGTATTCAGACTGCGAAGCAGCTGCATGTTGACTAGACCTCGCCGCTCAAAATTAAACTTCAACGCTGATTATTGGACATCAGCGATCGCGTATCAAATTCTGCTGATTGCGGCCAGAATTTTGCCGCCGACGAAATCACAACCATGCAATACCCTTCCGCTAATTTTTCTTCTGTCACGATTGACTTCCTATAAAAATAAAACATATAGAATAAAAAATAACGAAGCGGGGAATAATGGGAAAAAGAAGCCCATAATCGTGCGCTTCCTAAAGCCATGTAAACCGTAATAACAAAACCGTAATAATAATATCACGTTGGATTTTCGCAGCTTCGAGCGTCCGCTAGCGATGATACATTTTTCATAACTGTGACTTTTCCTTTCTATGAAATATCTTGTTTAATGATGACGCAAAGTTTGCCAATTATGTATAGATTAACCGAAGAAATATGCACTATTGGAAAACCTTCATTAATTTCACGAAATTGATTACCAGGCGATGATTAACAATATCTGTTGCGGTTTCATCAGTTTGTCGATGGACATATAACTGGCGGAAACTCAGGTTCAACAATGTTAATAGAAACATTGGCTCTTTTGCTCTAGATATCGTTGAGTATTCGTACAATAACGCAGTAGTAAACACGACGACTACCGTGTACGTTTTATACAATAATCAGGACTACTATTGAAAAACCTTGTTTTATAACCGATCAAATGATTGTGACAGAATTCTCATGACCTCCGAATTTCTAGATTTCCTTTGGGATGTACTAGAAAACGAAGTTTATCATGAGCCATCGTGAAAAGCGGCTTAGTTGAATCAGTAGCGTTATCTTTAATCAATAAGTGTATGAAAATCGATGAATACGTACTTAGAGTATCTAAGTATACGTAATTAAAGTACAATGAACACCCAGAACATAGATAAGGATTTTACAAATAGCATTTATAAATATCTCATTAATCAGTGGATTGACGTGGTTTAGAAGAAAAATAAAACTCGATGCACGTATTTACAAAAAATTCACTGTTTTTTTAATTTGTGTTATATACTTTAAATAGTAATAGAGTAATAGTAAGATAAAGGTACGTATACATTTTGGACTTCTTTAATTTTCCATAAATAAATAGATTATTTAAAAAGAAGCATTTCAACGTCGTACGTCCCATTCCAAATATTATCCGAAACCTACACATAGGTGCCTTTTTATCCCTTAACGGATGTATTTTACCTGTAACGTGACATTATAACTTTACCGTATCGGACGTGTATGTCTCGTGGAAGGTAGGTTAAAAACTTAAGCCAAAAACATCAAGTTGTATCGAATTATAGATAGATTCATAGGCAGCGTGGCCCGCGCGAGTCATTATGGATCTAGGATCTATGTATCCTTGTTTGCGCAAGTCGTTAAAACGACTTTTAGAATTTTTTGGAGAGCGAGCAGAAGCAAATATATATTTTTATAAAACACGTAAGAGAACACCACGTTCCTCCATGTTTCTGCATGTTGTGAAAAAACATGACACATCGATAACATGTAAATAAATAATCAAAGCTTGAACGTATAGGTCGCGATGAATAACGTTAGAATAAACGTTTCTGTGCTAAAAGTATGTTCTCGCATCGAACAGTGTTAGCAACATTTTTCACGCAGCTACGAAGTAAAACGACGACCCAGTGGCAAGTCATGTGCGAAGCGTTAACGTCCGTTAAGGCTTGAAATATATGCTTTGAAAGCGTGGACGGACAAGCTACATGTTGACTGCGTTATTTCTTATAAAACGGCAAAGCATATCTTTATGCTGTAATATCGAAAATTTAACGATCTCGTTTAGTCGTCGCTACAAACGTAACGAGAAGCGACGAAATTTTTCGGACCAAGCAGATGACAGCCGAACTGCGATTTGCATTCATCGAATACTGCCGATTAAATGTCGCGAAGAAAATTTTCTTTTTTCTCGCAGCTAGTCGGTAACGGCACTGATTGGAATTTTCAAGTGAGCTCCTCCTCGTTCGACGAGAATGTTCAAGTGGCGTGCTGCAGAACCCTCGGCGATGAGGGAAAGATCTTCGAAATTAATGAAACTGAAATTCGCCGAGAGTTTCCTTTCAACGGAAATCAGGGAAATGTCTATCGATCTTGTGCCGCGGATTCTCCTCCTCGTCATCGCAATTAACGAATCACGAAGACTTTACTCTTTTATGAGCCGAAACGAGAGGAATCACCGGTAACTGGAAGGAGAAAACGGTTGCAGGGAGGAAGGGGCTAGCTTTCGATGCTATACAGAGAGACAGGGGAAAATCGCCTCCCGTGAATCGAGGCTGAGCGAGGTTGGTCGAAGGGGAAATGCGAAGCAGAAACTAGTTGTCGCGGAAATCGATTTTCACCGTCAGGCCAACATTACCCAACGGAATTCGTAACTTAATATTATTCGACGTTACCATTCGCACGATTGTTACTTAACAATGACGCTATCTCTCGATGGGCTACTCTCTCAGAGAGATAAAACACTTCCTACTACGTTCCTCTATCGCATCTATATCTTCTAACGTTCTAACGCGTCTACGTACGAAATCGATATGAAGATTCGATAGCAATAATACCATCCTTTATTCATTTATATTATATACGGTATTCTTTGATAATTAACAGTTTATTGGGAGAATTTTTTCGCGAGCTTGCGCATACGCGTACGAACTAAAAATTGAATGTTTCTTAAATAGATATAATTAACTTTAAGACTCGAGGATGAGAAAATAATTTTTTGCGTTGCAAAGCTGCTTCGTAGATCTTGCTCCTACGTGCAAAATTAATTTTGTTGCATACGTATACGATGGTTACACGTGTTATACGAAATATTTTACAATTTCACTGGCACTATAATTCCATTTAACTATCATAGTTGTATTGGTACAATTTTAAATAATTCTAAAAATGTATATAGCAATTACAAGATACTATACAAGCATATATTTTGCAGGGATTACAAGAATATTTAAACAGGAAATTATCTACAACATTAATAAATTTCAGTATACAGTGGAACCATCTCCAACACTTTTTACATGGTTCAGGTAGCTATTCATACTGTTTATTAATATTTTACTAAATATACGTTTGCAATAAATATTTTGTAACATGTACATTTTTAGAATTCAAATTTTATTTGCTATCAAATTGTATGTCATTACAGTGCTAATGAAATTTCAAAATATTCTATACAACATATACAATGTGAAAATAATAGTTTTCTGTGGTAGTAAATGTTCTTTCACTTTTTTATACAAATTATACAAATACTTTCGTGAGCCAGCGTATAATATTTTGTACAGGCTTGCGAGAAACTCTGGGGTCGAAATAACTTATCAATCTTCAATTTATATATCGCACAGAGTATAACACATGTTAAAAATTTCAGGAATATTAATTTGATTGTAATCCATCCCAACTACAAGATCGAGTGAGATTGATTAAGTATTTTACCTCGATTCTTCATCTCCCATTTCAGTACGGATATTATAATACGAATCTCGCAATGCAGTTTATAGATTATAAAAATTAAACGAAATTAGTCTGCTTCTACCAATCGATATCAAATTGAGTGATATTCGATGTCACATTCAGCAATGGTCCTTTCTATGTTTGTGTTGAGCAATGTTTGATTGGGTCCTCCGATTTGGAGTTCTAGCTCCCTCTAAATATTCTATCACAAATAGACGTTCCTTAAATCAAGTCAAACATCGTTGGATTTATATCTGGAAATTCGTATGTTCCGCAGTTATTCGTAACAGCACTTATTTGGGGAAATGAACTTAATCTCACCGCACCAGGTTGAATATCTCAGTCAAAGTCGAAAATAATTCGTGAAAGATTTCGAAATATTATAGGATGCTCATCAATGTTAACAACTGCGCTGGCATTTTTCATTTCGATTGGTGCAGCTTTATAAATTTTGCAAAGCATTCGTAACAGCGAAAATATATCAGTAACGTTAATAGTAGAGTCTATGAAAACAGAATTTACGAAGATAGAAGGCAACGATTAAAAATGTTTTGAGAATGATTCGATATATATATAGAAGTTGCAAGATATTGATTGTAAACTCATATATAATAAAAGCTTGGTGTACGGTATAAATCATTTTGAGCATATAATAAGTATCAAATATGTTCGCATTGAATACAGAGAATCATTAATATCGTGGACGAGTACTTGAACAGGCGTTTAAGTATTTCTGTGATCTCTGCGAAATATCTACTTGTACTAAATATCATGTAACCTCTGTGTACCCTTGTAGAATCGTTAAAAACTGTACCAATACAACTATGGTAGTTGGGTGAAATTACAGTATCAGTGAAATTGTAAAATATTTCGTATAACACACGCGATTTGACCATAAATGCCCACAAAACGAATACTTTCGCGAGCCATTAACGTATTTTTAGGTAATCAGCTTCTTAGTAAAAGATATGGTCTTGAATTTCAAGGTCAAGGTCAGTTTTGCTGCAGTTTTCTTGCATCAACCTCACCCAAACGAAAGGCGTAGAATGTCGTTGTGGTAGTTGTGACACTTACTCTTATAGCACTCTGTACATCTATGTGGCAAACTCGATTTTCTCGAAAATTAAGTTTCACGCATAACTTTTGGTCACACCTCATATACCGAAACTACTTATAAAATATTCTTTTCCCGCATATATTTAATGTCACGGACCTCTAGTGAATATGACTCGTCAATTATAAACTGTGTCAAGAGAAACAACGTTCATTAAATGCAAACGTAACAAATAATTGATATAATTCGTAAAACAATTTTGGTTCACTTTAAGAAAATTTGTTACTCGCAATCGTCGTTGTCGTCTGGGATACGTAAATAGAAAATCTTAAAGTTGAAATTCATTTTACGCCGTATTCTAATAATTCCAGTAATTGTGTTTTGTATTTTAGGGTTCGATGAAGTGTGGGAGGGGATATTGATATTGATACGACGAAACGAACGAAATATATGTATATCGGCGCTCTATATCGATTTACCGATATAATCATATTTTTCTCGTTAGTAGTACGTGAACTATCTTTGCATCTATGTCAAAGCTATTCTCTTTTTTTTTTTTTTTTTACTAGAATATTTCATAGAAATTCCATCGTTTAATGAAAATGTAATCCTGTACTTTATCGTTTTGTTCATTTCGTTGTTCTTTATAAAACGGATTCCTTTATCGTGTATTACGCACGTTTAACTGTTTATAATCTTGTGCGATATTACGCCGGGGTAATTGTAATTGTATTGACAGCGAGTTTAACAGAAGGTAGCGAATGAAAAACAAATTTTATCGTTTAGATTCGGTTCGTACAGGAAGGAAATCGAACAAAAACGAATGAATGTTTCGGATTTGTATAAATACCGCCAATAGTGCTATAGTAGCCGATCTTATGAGAGATCTACAAACAAGAAATATGTAGGTTAGTGTAACGTGCGTCGATCCATCGATATGATCGTACAGTACAGGCGATGCGAGAGGAATTACGTACGCGTTTGTGGCTTAGCCACTTCAGACGCCTTGTCCCGATTCCTCATGTAAATTGCGTCGTTTCCGGTTGGCGGATCACAACCAGACGCGAAACGCTGCGTTGCCTATGTATAAGATACGCTCGAATCGATCTTGCCTCCTCATTCTCATGCTCACCTTCCGTTTCCTTTATCCCTCTTCCTCGCTTCTTGTTACTTAACTACAAACCAAGTTGCATCGCTGCGTATTCTCTGTCTCACTTATTTAATTGTTCAGCCATTCTCTCAGAGTTTGTGCAACTTATTAATTCTAATCCTATACAGGATGTCCCAGCAACTGCGACACGATCGACGACAGGAACGAATAGCTGGGAAATATAGGGTAAAATTTGTTCGCAGAACGCTTCGTTTTCGAGAAACTCGAGTTTGCAAATTTGTCGAATATACCGGAATTTGGCTAATTCCGAATCGAAATAATATCGGGAATAATCGGCAAGAGGTTATTTTACGCGTGAAAATAGGCGGGAAAGGTAGAGTAACAGTTTCTTCGTGGCAAGCTTTGTTTTCGAGAAAAATAAATTTGAAAGTTTATACACTTTTTCATTGAACATGTTTGAACTATATTTCCTTTTTTTTTTTTGGAAACGAAGCTGAAAACGGGAAAATTTTACCGCAAATTCTTCGCCTATCTTCCGCATGTAGGACAAACAGTTGCTGATTGCTTTCTCATACCTGGTCTGATAATCAGTCAAGTTCAAGTATGCTTGATGAATTTTGCAACACGTTCTTCTCGAAAACGAAGCGTCGCACGAAGAAATTTTGTTTTCATGTAGAATTACCCTATTGACGATTCTATTAGGTTGTCCGAAAAGTTTCTTTCCTTTCATAAAGTGATAATAGATGAACAACAATTTCTGTTTTATATTATTTTATTGAATTAGATATGATACATTTCGTTATATTTCTATTATTATGTTCGTGCATAATTCAATAAACTAATATAAAACAGAAAACATTGTGTGTCTATTATTTCCTTATAAAACAAAAGAAACTTTTCGGACAATCTAATATCTTCTAGTTGCTGGGGTACCCTGTATATTTTCCTTCTACTCCTTTATCGGCCTTTTGGAGTTATTAATTAGTCTTTCTTCGTTAGCATTCGCCGTTGACCTGTATCATTTCTTCTTTAATGTCTCTAGTTATAAATGTGTGTGCATAAAATCTGGTTGTAAATGTGTGTGTGTATAAAATATACGTATAAGCATCTTACAACTTCAAGCATATAGGACCTTTGACTCTTGAAGGTTCCAAACACTTGGCTGAGCGCTAATTTAAGGAAAATGAATTACCTCGTCATTAGCTTTTTGAGTCGCCCTTTCATCCGAGTGTGTCTTGCAAACGGCGCTTTGAGTGCAAGTCCATTTTTGTTCGTTCATTTTTTAAAATAGACGGCAACGCTAACTGCAACTTCTCTTTGCTTATTGGTAAGGGCAAATTACTTAAAGAAATCGCTTCGTTTCGATCTCGAAAGAAGAAGTCGAGTCGTTTCTAAAAACGTCCCAAAGCCAAACGCAATTAATTACAAATTGCAAATTGTTCGCTTTCCGTTTCACCTTTAAGAATATTATTCGTTTCCTCGTCACCTTTATCTGCTTAGTTATTACGTTTCTGTAACTGCTTACTTTTACATTTATCGTTTGCCAATGCCGACGATCGTCTAAACTTTAAAAACGCACGTAATCGATGATACTACATTGTTTAATTTGGTTTGTATTATTACAGGGATTGCTAATCATACTACTTTAGATATATACAAAATTTGTTCGTTTCCACTCTAAATAGTATGAATATTCTGTATAAGAGTATTAGGTATTGATATTATCGTTGGTAACATGGTCTGTTTACGGCGTTAGCACCTGAATATTAAATGCTGCCTTCAACATAAAGTTGAAACAGCATCAATTACACAAGTGTGTTTAATTCTAGATAGGTTTCGAGCCCAAACGTATTAAAATTAGGAGACTAAAATTTCAAGTTTAGAAAATATTAAAACACTCGTATACGCAAGATTTTTGATATTATATTTGGTATACTCATTTGCAATAATTACGTCAATGGCTACTTGGCAATACAAGATATGGCTACGTCTGGCCAAGTTGTAAAATAATATCAACGAGTTAATATGGTCAGAGATGTTAGAAACCGAGACTAAGAAATTTCGAATGCTTAATGACACAGTAGTTGGTGTTAAATTTTGCTGTTATTATTTTTTATTTTACTCTACATTATTCTACAACAATTTAAAATAATTGTTAATATTCCAGAATTTAACGATTTCATCTTTTGATAATAAATCGTTGATAATCGTTTGATAATAAATAAATTATTCGTTACACGTATATGTAATAGGAATCTATTACAATGAATAAAGATTACCGATAGTTAACACGAAGCTATTTCTACCAAAATCAGTCAAAATGACTGGTATTTAAAAAATACGTAATAATAGAATATTTTTATATTTATTGATTTATTACTTTCTTACAGAAGGAATTCCATGTTATGTAGTACATTTTTCGTATTATTAATCCATCTGGGACCATGATCCTTAAACGAGGGTTGACATATGTATAAAATTGTAGAACCAGTCATTTTGACTGGTATGGTATACCTAATGTTAGCATCTAGCGATCTAGCGATCGATCCGGAATTTTCTTAATAACTGATATCATCATTGAATGATACGCAGTAAAAATTTAAAAACCGTGTGGGAAGTTGTACAAAACTAAGAAACTGGTTAATTGGGGTTTGATAAACAGATTGCAGGACCCTTTTACACTTTGACAAGTATCAGTCATTTTGATTGGTATTGGTGTAAGTAGCCTTGATACAAAATTATTTTGAGTTTAAATACATAAAAAACAAAAGAAAATTCATTATATTATTCTTTTAGTTATCGTTGCGAAAGTCATTACATCATTGCGGAAAAAAATATAACATGAAATAGAAATTTTAAAATAAAATTGTAAAATCAGTCAATTTGACTGGTGTGGTAGTTCTATTGTTAACATTTTATTAGATTATATTCGCGCGTAATACGCATGTATGTGTAAGAAATTACCCCGCGAGTATGTTATCGTTATGAGTGAAAATAGTTAAAATGTAGATGAATACACGTGTTTCATATACGTTCAAACATACACGTATATATTTTACTAGCTTTTATTTTTACAATTAACAAACTTTTAAATTCATCGCACGATGTTTAGTTCACGATGCGTGAAACACATGATATTCAGATAACAACGTATAAGTTGAGTCTCCTCCATGTACATCTACATATAATCATATAGTCATAATTTTGCTACGATATACATGTATTACATGCTTGCGTGTCATGAAACGCAAATGCACATTCCTCATAGGAACGCATAGTTTGATTTATACTCACAAACCTCAGTAGTGTTTCATGTTTCCAATACTGCATATATGCATAGAGAAATACTGTGAATCATGCCACCTTACCCATAGAAAATTACGTCTCTGTTGCAACTGATTTCATTTTTCCCCATTAATTATACACTTACACTGGCATGTAAATGACTAATTTATATATCTGTAATATTCTTATTGCTCTATTTGCACTTAAGTATTTATCAATACCAATGTAATCGTAAGTTACATAAATTGCACAGTGTTCGGCAATATTATATATATATATATATATAAAATTATATAAATGTAAATATATATATTGTATAGTTATGTATATATATTTACATCTAAGGTTTAAGTGAAATATCCCTGAAGTCTACAGAAACGAATGTAGCTCAACCCACATATATGATTTAGATACGATGTTCTTCAAACCAAACGGCGCATGTCTGGCAGCTGACCTGCACTTTGTAAAAAAAAAAGAAATTGTAGATTAAACATTAAACCTGCCTACTCATAAAAATCCATAAAAGAGTATCAAAGTCTATCCCGTGTAATTTCCCAGTGGAGAGGATTAATGTCATTGACAGATCGCTTTGTCCACATAATTGCAAAAATAGGGTAATAAACGTATACTATACAGGGTAATTCTGATTTTATTTGTAACAGTAGGTCCTATGAATAAAAGAAAGAAAAAATGTCATATACACATAAATTAATAAATGCTTCGTTAAAAAATCACAACAAAAGTAGGAATTAACAGCGATGTAATTTTGCATTCAATAAAACATAGAAGCTAATTGGCCATGTTATTAGTTCCATTTTAAAGCACTTCCTGTTTTTATGAATATTGATATCTATGAATTTATCACATTATGAATTTTTTGCTGGTTTTCGTTAACTTTTAATGAATGCATTATGAATCTCTCGTATAATATAATATCTAAAGCGTATTAGTCCTTAGCCGATAAGCCGAGGAAAGTTTAAAATTCCATTCACGAATAAAAATTCGGTTGCATGATATTTAGTGACCAAAGAATTTCGCTGAGAAGAATGTTAATAAGCTCCATCGTTAAGGTAAATCCGCGGTCAAGCGTTATGTTAAATAAAAACACGTGTGCCATTTCGTATATTTGTAAAAATTTTTTTAACAAATTCTTTCAACCTATATTTTTTATCACATTTTTCTTATCTTATCTCATACAGTATGTCAATTGCGTTTGACGAGGAAAATCAAAATACCTCGTACATACAAGTCACTGAAAAATATGTAGTTATTGCACGTTATATTACTCAGGTATACTCGCACATTCATGAAGTATAAAGTGAAATCTTGGGCCGAATATCGGTATCACTGCCGCGCTTTATCTCTCCATTCATATCTCATCGAGACAGAGTTAATACAAAGCGTCCCTTGATAATAAGCCAAAATCTTTGTGTATCTATGGCCAATTAGCAGGAGAGTACCGTACCTTTTGTTTTAGTATTTAAACATTTTGTAATTCATGTTCGTTCGTATTGATTCAATTTATTTTCGTCAAATGTTCCGTTGTTTAGGAATTTTGCAGATTCTTTCGATAATCTGTGCATTTATTCGAATGATCGCCGTGTGAAAACAAAGACCATCGTTTTTCCTTATTTTTCACATTTACTACTATACTCTGGCATATATATACAGCTTTCGTTATTTGATCTTTCTTTCTAGTGCTCTTATATTTCAAGTTCTAATTATTTATTGCTCATCCTAATCTTAGATTAAATCAACTAAATAATTAATTTTAGGCTCTGTCTTCTATCTTTCTTCTTCTTTCAGTCAACGTTACTTCTACATATCATTATACAACTAACACTATACAACATGCATGGAGCAATCAACGATATTGAAAATGTTCAAATCTTTCAAAGTATGCGCCTACTTTCTAAGTATGCGCTTACTTGGGAAGATAAAAAAAAAAAACACGGAAGTGAATCGAATTTTCATAAACATATTATAAAAAGTCTAGCGATGTGTCTGTGCCTAAGTAGAATTGAAACTACAGAAAATATCAGCGAGCACGATAAGAAATATTAGAGCTGTTGACAAATATATGTACATATATGTATATCGTGTGGAACATTTAAATAATATCGCCTGCAGATTGTCGATATTTATTTTAGACCAGATATTCTGAAAGCGATAATTGTTGCCAGTATACGGCAATTTAAATTTAGAGAACCCACCCGTTAGAAATAGAAATAGTACGGGCCTTACATCCTTCTATAGGAAAAAAAGATATGGGGACGATGATCTCGAGGCTGCTAGCATATCGCAACTATTTCTTACCATACGTTACAAGGAAAATACCGTAAGATTACAGAAACATAGATAGTTGTTTGTCGTTAAAGAAACACATGACGTGAAAAATAATGAGTAGTTTATTCTTTGTTTAAAAGCATAGTTTTCTTGACGATGAATCACGAGTTATGTATTCTTTCAAATACGTCAGTATTTTCGTTATGAAGCACCAAAATAATTCTTATTCACTTTTTTTATAATGGCAGGGTTGTATTGCAGCGATAAATATTGCAGAATGGATAGGTTTGTAGGATAGGATTAGAGAAGGATTGCGAATACTCAACGATGAAATATTAAACACAATTTTCTTATTTTCCACTATTGTTACGCTTTAGTTCACAATGTAACACCTTAAAATGTTCAACAGTCTGTACGTCTGGAAAATTATATCTACGCAAGCTAATAAAAAACGAAGGATTTTTCACGTCGCAATACTTGAAGAATGACGCTGTTATACTCTACTATATTTTTTCAAATCGAAAACACTGGAATGTTACACGTGGTATGTAGCGCGTGTTTCATAAAAATTCGATTTAACGCGTTCATCGAGAATAGTTTCGTTGATTCAGAATAATGTGAAAAGAGAAAAAATGAATGAGAAATTTTGATGAAAAATTGTGGAATTTGGGTAGAGAAATGTTGCATCTAATTGATTATTTCTTGTATTTACTATAATCTTACTACACTTGGAGGTAACAATCATTTTATCGAAACCATTTCATTCGTTTTTGGCGAGGCGCACGTATGCTTTATATTTTAATGTGCTTCATCTCTATGGACGAGATTTTTCTCAACGATCATTTGTCTTGGCATTTAATAGACGAGAACACCGCGCTTTTGAATACCATGATACGTAATTAGTATTAATCCGGAAATCGATAACTTCGACTACAATTAGAATACCAAACGACATTAATAACGGGCTGGCGAATTCGGTTGTTATTAATTGTGCATGGCAAAACCAAGGTGGTAGCCACGATGGCCAGATATCGGTACGTTATAACGTGTTATGCATAGAACGTTTCCACGTGTTCGCACTTCTGCACAAGCGAATGAAGCAATTTGATCCCAATTAGCGAATCTCGAATTAAATCCGCAATAACCACTAATTAAAATTGTCGTATTATTAAATTTCTTTCCTGTTTAATGACAAAGTGCGTGTACGTATGCTTATAAATATATGTACGTTGTATCGTACACATACACGCAACTGATAGCCAGATGAGCGTGCGAGAGGAATGTTGCATGTAAGAATAGATGAAAATCGATGAGGCGCATGATCGGAGGCATATATAGGCTCGCGAGACTATTCGTACATTTATTGGCGTCTTTTATGAACATATTACGTGCGTTATACGAAACATTTTGGAGTGTCATTGTTACTGTAACGACTCCTAACTATCACGGTTGTGTTGATAAAATATTAAACGATTCTGAAAAATTATTGTAGGATATTTACTACAATTAGTTTATTTACAATAAATGGATTAAACAGACATTAGTTAAACAGGAAACGATGGTTGTTTAATGTGAACTAATCACAACAACGTATTATAATTAAGACAACTAGATAGTTAATTTGCAACTCTCGTCACCACGGATCCAACGCTCTCTCTCACGCGGACCACACTCTGTCGACAACGCAATTCGCACTTCCTGACTTCTCGATTTATACTCCCTGACTTCTCAGCTAACATTGATTGTTAATTCGTCTTTCTGCCTTAGCATCCCTTTGTCTTTTATCTTTTGTCTTTTATCCTTTGTCTTAGCCCCACCACGCACGTGTTCCGTAACCGCTCGTGACCAGGGTCACACAGGTCTTTTCTGCGTAACTATTCGATTGAAGGACCGACGATACATTGTTGGGCCTGTCCGCACTTCGGTTTTCTTACGACATTGTTTATAGTTCGCCCGATATCTCTTAGGCCTCTCGTCCACGATACTACACTGTACGAAAGTTAGAAGATATTTAGTACACCTGTACAGGATGAGTCGTATAAGACGAGTACAAAAGGAAAAGTTATTTGGTTTCTAGATGGCTGTTATTTTGTGACGAAAATTTATATTATAACACGGATAATATGCAGAAAAATGTTGTGTAACAGGCGTACGTATACTTTTGCAAACGACTGTATGAATCATGAGAGACGAGGGCGTTATAACAATCAGCATAAAGACTGTAATTGGTGAAGATCTGAAACGACAAAATCAATTAAGCGCTTTAAATATTGACCGTCGGATAAAGAGATATTTCAATGAAAGAATAAATAGGTGGTCTGAAAATTCGAGTGTACATACCTATTCAGTCTTATGGATGGAACAAATCAAACATCAAAGTCCGGTTATAGAAGGGCTAAAGTAAAACTAACATTTATCTGCTGAGTAGACTTTCTTACTAGTTATTTAGACCTCTTACTTCTTTTTGAACGAAATACTGACAAGAATAATAGAATAACAGAGGATAAATCATTTTGAAAATAGATACAGCGACTACAAGGAGTATTTGCACACCATTGTATTTATTGCAGTATTAATATATAAATTAGTTAGGTCCACGTAGGTATATTAAATTTTGATTGATTTTTGTTGGTGGTACTTTTAATGTTATAATTATCTACGGAATTAGATATTTAGCTACATATACCTAAATAACGAATTAATACTTTAGGAATATATTTATACGGAAAAGGAAACGTTTGACTTCAGTCGAGTTAAAATAATGTAACATGTACATGTACGAGCGTAGCCGCATACTAACACGCACAAGTAAACTATTTATGGCTAACTCATTCTCCGAACACTTTGATTTCGATTTTCCATCATTCTAAATTCATAACATCATCAACTTTCCAATTCGTTCGATCATCACATCAACGTGTAAATTGAACTTAATCAATTAATTATTTTTAAACCATTGTTTAAGTCATAACTAGAGAATAAATAATTAACAGAGAAAAAAATTACAGAACTCAAATTATACAGGACAAAAAATATTTGAACCATCAAAGCAAGTTTCGTGTGTCAATGTATCTAGCGAGATATTATATTTTATAATTAGACTACGGATTTTTGTACAGGAAATTCGAAAGTGCAAAATTGCGCAGAATGCAGTGCATAATAAGTCTTTACCGAGATTCTACTTTTTTAGTGATTATTATAATTCTCGATGCAGCATGCTTGTTTTTTATATAGTTATAACAATTTTCTAAAAAAATGATCACAACTGCACATCAAAAGCAATGATACTTTAAAAAAACATATTGACACGTAAATTCACTTAACAAATAGATATGTGTAGCTTGTTTGTTCCGTTATAGATAAAATAGATATTTTATATCTTTTTTTTCCTTTGTATGTAGCAGAATTCAGCGATATCTAACGTTTATTCATACATGGTACATTTGAAATAAATTTTGATTCTATAAAAAGTCGATGGGGCGAAAGTGATGCGTGATTTTCGATTTTCAGATATCGTTCATTGAATTTATACATACAATAAATTGTTTTTGACGGCATACACTTATCATTTTGAATAAAAATATCGTCGTAACCTAACAGCTTATCCGTTGACTTGTCAAACTTAAATATACAGTTGCAGCGTGTGAGCAATAATTATGTACACGGAATAATAAAAAAGATTAACATCACTAGTGAAACATATTGATAGATAAAATGATACACCATTTATTTATTTTCTTCAAAGCAATCCTCAAGAATATACTCAACGCTTGTATTATAGTTACAGTATCTGTTTATGACGATCGTATAATCGTTAAAAACTCATCGAAAGTTCCTACGATATAAATCTATTGATGGAATTTGCTAAATATCAAATACGGATTTCGAGAATGTTGTATCTTTAATTTCAACTTTTACTTCGAGAAGAAACAAAAAGTGATTGGAAAAGTTAGAAGAATAAAAAAAAAAAACAGTTAAACAAGAACGCTTCAGAAGGATCTTCAAGAATCTTTTTCATAATCGAAAATGTTGTTACAATTTTAAAGTGTATCAATAATGCAAACGAGGCGATATATAAAAGTCACCATGTGGAATGGGTGTTAAAATGTCATCGCTTTCAAATAAACTAGTTGTTTGTTTTAATAACTTGGAAACGTTTTAATAACTTCCGTGCAAAAATTGTTAACCTTTCCTGTTTCATTATAAGGGCTGTCATGCAGCCATAGTTCAAGTCTCGTAGCTTTGTTGGCCAACTGCGTGAACCAACAGAAAGAGAGAGAGAGAGAGAGGGAGAGAGAGAGAGATAGTCAATGTTAAAAAAAGGATCGAAGGCGACCACTCTCTATAAATGACTAGTATAGGCGGCTTAAATAATTTGCAACAATGGTCCTGTGTAAATGCGTGTAAACGTAGAGTATATCTTTGCTAACTGTACTGATCCAACCGCCGCATCTGTGTGTAATTGACGATTGTTTCGCCACTTTAACGATTAGCTTCTCTTCACTCCTGCAGATGGTCCACCGGACAACCAGCATCGCTTACTTTGTTCAGTTGAAAAAAAAAAAAACAGTTCGCTAAATACGTCCATATAACGGAAAAACGAAAATATCGACTATTTTATTGGAACGTTGTCGTCGCTAAACGTGCCAGCGTGGATTTAATTATGTTTTTTTGCTGGAAAATTTTGCCAGTGTACTTTATTGGTGAAAATAAAAGTAAAAATTGAAGCAGCGAGAAGACCATAAACGCTTCGTTAAGAAGTTACCATAAAAACGTAAATCTACACGTAATTACGTATTTCGCATTTCGAAATGTCGTCCGCCTTTATCGACGTAAAGTTGATATCGATGCGCTATTGAATCTATCGAAAACCGAATTCCATGACGATTTTTTCTCGTGTCATTTTCCTTCTTATAATTAATTCATTTCATTTCACGGATACATCCTAATTGTAAACTTCGTAGAATCACGCACAAAAGCACTAAACACATGTATAACTTCTAGCAACACGCGTCATGAATATCGCGTACCTTAGATTTCAAACTTTCACGATGAGATGCCGTGATATCGGTCTTTCTCGCAAATGCAAATGCAATAGGATTGTTCTCGAAAATCCAATATCATGATGCTATGTATCTCGTCTTATGCTGTGTCAAACTAATTGTAGGAGAAAGAGTACCGACGCGCATATTTGTCGCATTTCATGGTTTTTTCTATAACTTTTTATTTTTACTTTTATGAATATAAAAGTGTCTTTCTTTTACAGACACGTCTCTTACAACGATGCATCTTTATACAAACATGAAACCTAATCTGTCAAATGTTGTGATCTTTATCTTGATGGAACAAAATGCGTAAATACGTAATTCGGTAAAATAATATGAAACTAAAAATGTTGTGCATCCATTATTTCCTTATAAAACGAAAGAAACTTTTCGGACGACCTAATACGTATATTACAATGGGAAAGTTTGTACATTGAACCACAGGACAATAGTATGCATAGTGCGATCAAAGCGAAGTATTTGCTTGCTATATGTTTAGAAGAAGAACATAAAGATTATGCAAAAATAGACGACGAGACAGAGAAACAAGCTGATGGGAAGGAGAAGCGGGCGGGGGAATGACGAGACGGAGTACCAGAGGTAAATTTATTTGCATAGGCCCCTTGAGTCTCTTTCGAGCGGAAATACAACTAATTGGATTCCCTGGCATCAGCGTATGCTTATATATGTGATCCTAAGTGTGTATGTTCAAGTGAATTGCTCCTTTTTTAGTCAAAGTAGAAAGAAGCTAGGAGGACCACCAAGAAAAGTACATTGGCTAATGTAATTTCGTCTGTATGCAGTAAGCTCGCGTGCCTTTTTCTTTCTTTTCTTGTCCTTTACTATTCTATCTCCTTTTCTGTATATTCGTTTTATCCTTTTCTCTTCAATCCTTTTTACGCCCGTCGACTGGTCCAAAATTTATTTTTCTCTACGAGAGCTTCGCAGAAACCGTGCTAAACTCCCAAGACCTAGTACAGATTTAAGCATACCCTAAGGTTGCTTTCGTTTGTTTCCTTTTTCCTTTCATTTCTCTGCTCTGCGCTATTTTCACTTATTTTCCGGCTCTTTCAGTCGTCGCCCATTTGTTTATCATTTTAACGTTGCGCGTTTAAGTGAATTTCGGTTAGAATATCTACCGAATTGTTTCGATCGTATTTTCTGATTTATCTGCAATTGCAGTAGCTTTTTGTAGTGAATCGCTCACGGAGCGACTGTTACGGCTATTGTGAATGACATTTTATTCACCAACAATTTTTGCCGAATAAATAAACTCTTACAAATACGAGAAACGTAGCTGGTAACAATAATTCTCGTGCGACATATTGAAAAATATTCTTCGTCGCTCAATTATTGATGAAAATCAATGAGAAAGGTTTACTCTCTATACATAAAGTTACTGTCTATATTAATATTCTCCTGTTTGATTTATTTTCATATACCCAATGAATAAGTAATTGTACAAACTAAGTAATAACATAATAAACAGTTGCACAATAGATATATAATACACACAATAAAATATTAGAGAAACGAATTAGTACAGAAATGTGTTGTTTTCATTCTCCTCTGTATAATGTGATAGAAATAATTAAATTATGTAATAAATTTTATTGAAATATGTGTAATTTTGTGAGCCATACTAGATTAGCCGCGTAGTAGTGATACACATATATAAGTATGAATATGTGGGAATATGTGCGTGCACAGCGTCTCATAGAACAAAAGAATGCAACTGTTCCGTTGGTAGTGTGGTATAGAAGATTGTGAAACAAAGAGAGTGCTGAGACGAATGCACATATGTATCGACGAATATCTTGTAAATCACATATTAAATAAATCTGAAACTATTTTGATATCAATTTTAAGTATAATCTAAGTGTTCCTATACGTTTATTTCGGCGATTAAGATTCACATTTCTCAACAAATTTATTGTTTCATAAAATTTTCTTCGAGTATGGTAATACATAAAACTATTGTCCGTTAGATTTGTTTCCTACTAAACTTATAAGGAAATGGTACATAAAATGCACTGATATTTTACAGTAAGAATGAACAGATATGTGTCGATTTTTACCATATTTTTTACACAAATGAATTTCTTTAAACGTCGATTATTTAAATAAACCGCCTGCTTAAAAACAAACAATTTTTATGTCTACTTCGTGTTTTCGATAATGATTTACGAGATAATTCGTGAATTATATTTTTATATTTCCAACCGCCAATTTCTGTTTCCATACTTTTGACACGAACACGTGTTAAATATTTTTTCACGAACCACGTCATACATAAGTTTTTGCTTGAGAATGTTGCCTTATTAGACGATTATCGTATGGTAACCGGGTGCAGATAATTATCTGTCTTACTTCGTTTTGTCTACCATCCTTTATTTCAATTTACTTTATGTTATCGTTTTCACATTGCAGAAGGTACTTCCTTAAGTCACTCCGTTCTACGGAATCACGATTAATCCGAGCGTGGGTGAAGTAGATCAACACCAAGCTGGTGCAAACTTTTAACTATCAAGGAGCTGGAGCAGGAAAGCGGTAAGAAAGTTTTCGCGGAGTTCGTCTATCCGGTAAGTTTCGAGAGTCCGAGATATCGTCGAGCCATCAGCTGCCCTCCTGCTTCTCCACTCAACCACCTTCTTCTACTGACGCTTCTCCTTTCCGTTTCTTCCCCTTGCTATCGTGTCCTTTGGAAAATTAAATTTGTGTGAAATACCTAGAAGAAAAAAAGCTGTAACGCTTGTTCTTAATGATTTTATATCTCGAAATTTGTAAACTCATCGCTACGAAACGTAATAGATTATTTATAATATTTCGCTGCCCTCGATTTATTCGAACGATATCGAGGCTTTCTTTTTGAGATCCTTGTTTGCGAAAAACAATTTTTATTAATAGAAATTGCACAATTTTTTTCTTTTCTATCTTAGCTTAGACGATCGACTTACACGTGTAGATTGCAATGCAGCTTGTTTCAAAGAGTCAGCTCTTATATTGTTTGATTATATTATTGTATTATGTGGAATTTTTAATTGTATATAACATTGTATATTGTTATCGTATAGTTTTTTTATCTCTCTGTATTATACGATATTTAAATTGCTAGTTCTGTAACATATAGGGATATGTGGAATTCTTTATAATCCCATAGCGGAGGCGATAAAGAAGTCTACTTGCTTTGCGGTATACAGAAGTTTGTATGTTCTCTTTTAGAAAAATATGTTTAATAAGGATAAAGACTTGTTGTTATTCTAAGAAATAAATATACCGTAATAGATATAGATACAGTTGGAGTATTTACATTTCCATGTAAAGAAACTCCCCTAATACGACTTAGCTTTGTACCAGACAAATTTATGTCGTATCGAAATATATCGTAATAATAAATGTTTATACAGATCAACAGACTTTCTGTTATTTAACAAATCTTTCAGAAGAAAACGATAAAATTCTCGGCGTAAATGAGCAGTGCGTAGACCGAGTGTTTGAAATTACGTGTTTTTCGATAACTGTCATTACGAGTCATCTAGAAATATCTCTGACGAATGAGAAGAGAAGAAGGCAAACAAGAATAAGAATAGTAGAATGTAGAATGTAAAATTGCGAGTCATACGCAAAAGTCACTATAAGAGGACCAGAATTAAATCCTGAAATTCTGTAAGTCTTGAGAAAGCTCAGCGAGTTCATAGTTTCGAGTAGTTACTAAGTATATTAATAAAGAGATATTATTATAATCAAACGTTTGCAATGTGTTACCTTATCTTACTGAATTACCTTCAACGTAAATACCATCATGCAAGATTTAAAATAATCTTCACATTATAAAGACTGTTATTTCTTACTGTTATTCTATTCTAGCAACAAATATCCTAGAGTTTACAAGAATATCCGAGTTACAGGAATCTTACATTTCTGTAAGCAGGGAAACAATTTTGATAACATTACATAGTTTAATGATTAATTTATTATAACTTCGTATTAATTTACAGCATGCACTTTGTCATCGCAATTATCAACTTACAACTAATATATATTATAGTTTCAAGGAAAGTTTAACCTTGTATAATGCCATGTAACTTGGAAGTTAGCCTTTGTGTACACACACACACACACACACGTGCTTATATTTAAAAAATTTTCATTCCCTTGCTTACTAAAATTTACTAAATTTCCTTACTAAACCGATCGATTTATGGCAATCAATTAATTTTTCGATTCTATATTACGGTAAAAGACCATAATCAGATTAAATTCTTGTTCTGGAAACTAGGAACGATTAAAAACATTAAGATATCAATGGCCATGCATGGAACAACGAAAAGTAATGTCGAATTAAAACGTAAACTTTCCACTTATTGATATTTATCTTCTAAAAAAATTTAAATCGTGTGAAAGGATCGTTTCGCTGAAATAATTCTTTAAAACATAATTCCTTTCAGAGATGTAATTTAAACAAACAGACTAGAAAGTAAAATAATTGTGGAAATTATACATACCAGTCAAAGTTAACTTTTGCAAATGGAGGTTTTTAAAAGTATTCCATCAGCGTACACATTCGAGGAAGAAAGTAGGAACTAAATAAATAGAAAATATTGATATAGAATCTGAGATAGCACTGGATTCGCGTGCGTTATATTTTACGTGTAAAAGGGTTTTGATGCACGTTTTACTATTCTCCGATCAAACGCAAAGAGTGCAAATATTACCTTTCTATGGACTGAAATAATTGTGTTCGGATATAAGAATAGCAATATGCGTATTATTGCATATGCATTTTATTGTTTTCGAGAACATTACAAATCTTACATTTTTACGAAACACCAGTTTTAAATCGGCCGTTGCCCCGTCTCGTTCTGTATTTTTCTTTCTATAATTTCGATTGCGCAGCTACCTAACAATACTTTGTATTAAATTTTCCTTATGTAGCTAACTTCTGAATACACTACATTCGATGTTTTTTCGACGCAAATTGTGCGTCTTTTTCCCCCACATGTGACAAGACAACGTACAATTATCCACGTGAGAAACAATTATCGCGTAAATTTACACCGACACATTCGGAGGATCGCCCTTGCGCTCTGTTAATTGCTATTGCAAACAAAATTTTTACCGTTTGATATTACGAATTAGAAAGGTATATCTGACGGAATGATAATGAAAATGTTAGTCTCAATTATACTATTTTCGAAAGCTATCAGCTGTAATCTTGCCCCATTGCAAAGTTTCGGAGTGTGCAAGTTCCGTAATAACATAATTGGCTCACCAATTTTGATAATTAATTGGTGTGATGGTAGTCCAGGTGGGTTTAAGCGTTTAAAAATTCTCGCGGATAGCGTCCGATGTCATCAGAACTGACGTCGTGTTGTCAAGCAGCATCAGTAGCGTAACTTATCATCTCCACTATTACAGTGGTCAGCCATCCTCATTATCACGCTGTTGAGCCGATGGTGGTACAGCAACGATTTAGTGACGGAGACAACGGAGTTGACTGACATTTTTGTTCAATAAGTTTCCTTCTGTAAGAGAGTTATATTAAATAGAGTATAATAAATAAGTAAAAATTTTACGTCTTTATGTATTACCGTAGAAGTGTAGGTTAATTTCGCGCAATAATTATCTTATGGAAGTTTGTTGGAATTTTATTTCACTATTTCTGGTTTGATGGAAAGACGGAGTTATAGGAGAATTTGAATATGCAACAATAGAATTATGAACAAATATGGTAGAATAGTTTTTACCTTTTAAACAAATTAACTGATAATCAGTCAAAATATAATGTGAAATTGTCGCTCTGACAATTCGTAGCTTGTCACTCGTTCGTAGCTTTCAATTTCATTTCACAATTATTTTCGACGATTTTCTCGTGCGTGCAATTTGCACGCGATAAATTCTAACTAAATGTAATAAATTCGCACACTACTTCTCTCTCTATTTTTTAATTTTTCTTTATTCATTCAGGCAAATTAATTGGACTTTTCTAGGACGCATATATACAGTCACCAAAATCTTCGGATTTAAGCGATTCAATTCATTCTAATCGTATCTGCTCGGTTTTTCCACGTATTTCTATCGTTCGATACTCAAAACTTGTAAACAGTAGTTCGCAATAGTTCTATGAAATTTTTATTCAATAATGATATTAATTACAATTTAACATAAGTCTTATTTCCTTCAAAATTTTCAACTATCTCGTTTCTGTAAAAATCGTTAGCTTCTGAAAGAAATTGTTCTTCCCTTAACTCTTGAGTTTTCATTTTACTTTGTTCTGGTAAGAATTACAAGATTTAGTCATTTCGACTACTTCAAGATATTATCATATTTATGAAAATATTTGAATGACGTCAAGTAATATTTGTTTCTCATGTGTGATCAACAACGTTAAAAAGTGATACAAAAAGAAATTCAAATATCTACAATATTCACTTTCGTAATACATATCGCTTTTTTTTAGACCCAATGATGAGTTAACCGAGAAAATGTATTTCTATTTTTTCTTTTCTTTTTCGAACAACGTCATATACCTTTTTTACGTAAGTCGATTCTTTCGAACATTTTGCGTATATAAAAGTATAAACGCTTTAAGATAACGTACTCGACAGATTTGCCGAGGATTACGTTTTAGTCCAAAACGTTGTTAACGTTTGTCAGTATCCTAAACGTTTCCAACGTTGTCGTGCTCCTGCTTCCGATGCGTGAAAGCAAACAGCAGCCAGGAATTACGAAAGGTACCCACTGTAAATGGAAACAATATAGCACGATCGTAAAATCAACGAAGGGATAAAGTTTACACGTTTCGAGTGCTGAAACATATAATCAAAGATATTATGGGAGAAATAAAGAGTTCAAATTCGCTCCAGAGCCGTGTAACGTCCTCTATGCTTCAAAAGTATCTCTGATTTTTAACACTTACACGCAGCTTCATTTTTACGCAACATGATTTTATCAATTTTGAATTTTTACTACACCACACGGATTTTAATAACTCTAGGTTTAATGAAAAATTATGAGCATATATATATATAATAAATATAATATATATATATATAATATAATACATATATAATAAATATAATATATATATATATACATATATATATTACAAACTTATAAATAATTTCTCCAGTTCAAAATTTAAATCGCCTGTACGGTCCTGGGTGCGACCACATCAATGGATGTACCTTTTTAAAGCTTTAAATTTGCGAGCGCGCAATATCGCTTTCACTTTGTATATACATAAAAACTCTTCGCCGAGCAGGTCTTCGGTAGCATCCAGTTTTCGATGGCGTGCTATGTAGATGTGTGATATCCTATTCATAAAGTGAATTTTTAATTAGTTTGCTTTATACCTATTCACTAAATAATGGCTAATCAGGAATACCGTGAGTGCAGCGTTTAAGGCTGCTTTCTTTTTCCCGCATTTCTCATCTATAAAATATGTCGCACGCGTTTAAACATTTTACTTGTCACTTTGTGCCACGAGTTGAACAAAGTTAAATACGTTACTAGTACGATTCTATCTCGCAAGAGCGTATTTATTTCCTCTCCGTGAAAATTAAGCTGCATGTAAAAAGCTGCACGCTATATAACTATAGACAAAAAGCGATATCCAATTTCCGACATTAACGATTATAACTTGGCAACGTTTCAGCATGCTTTCAACCAATGTTTTGCATATAAAGCGAGTATCTTTTGTTCGAATATGATGCATTAATACTTTCAACGACGGAATAAGATTTCCTTGAAGTTTTTATTTCATGATAACCGTACAGCTTCAATTGGATCTGCGTCGGCAAGTGTTGTCTTTCTTCTTTTTTTCTCGTTCCGTACAGATGTAATTTCGATATCGTATTATCTCGAAGTATACAATAAGTTTGATGGTAAAAACTTCTGGGAAGGGTTGTATACATATGTTTAAGTTATCGTCGTCACCCCTGTATCACCTATCAACTTGTCTAATACTTTGACTGCCACGCCGAAATCACATGTTTCGCTCAGGACGCCACGGGAGTATTTTTATTATTCGAAGCATATAATGGCAAAATAATAATAAATTGATGTAAGACAACATTCTCCCCCAATGGACTATTTATCTTATTGGTGGTCATGGGTGATCACCGTGGCGCCTTGGTAACAGTTGATAGCGACATATTATAATAAGGTTTCGTTTATTACAACAAACCATTCGCATTCGTTATTTCGTCGTAAGCAAAACGTCCAGAATATATTGTTGAAACTTGTAGAAGATGTTAGTAAACAGTATTCGCTCATTCTATATATAATAGTAAGGTATGTGCACACTTCTAACTTCAATTATATGATTATAAAATAGCATTTACGATTATTTTATAAGCTGTGTTTATAATAATATTCGTAGATTATCTCTCAAAGATATGGATGCAAACACAGTGCACCGTTAGATGCAAAATTTTTTTGTTATTGATGTTCTAATAAAAATGTTTTATTGCTCAATGGGGCACTTTTTATTTCAAAGCGTCTTCTATTTATCGGTTATATTCAAAATGCCCTAACTGTCGATTTTCATACAATTTTTATAATTGTAAGAACTTCAAGCGCTCCGGTCACCAATGACCACCGTGGCAGTCAAAGTGCTAACAGATTTCCACAGTTATTCTTCTCGATAGTGAAGCCTCGTCCGCGAATACTTTGCTCTGCCCTTTTGACTCGTCTTTTCATAAGAAATTACCTTTTCCTCTGATACGTCATAATTACAAGAATGGCCTATATTTATTTTGTATAACGTTAATTTACTTCTATTTTGCGTAATTAGTCTGCGTAATTATAAGTATTTCGCGTTATACATAGCGGAACATCACGTGCGATGTACAAGCGAGCATGACGCGATTCCTTATGGAAAAAATAAAAGGGAAATAAACGGCGAACTTTTCTAAAATTTTTCGATAAAACCGAGTTTGAAAATTTCTCAAGTATACTTGGATTTGGCTGATTACCGACTAGATGAGTAAACCAGCAGAGATTAATTCTACATGGGAAAATAAGTAAAAAATGTGGAATACAATTTTTTCGTTTAAGACTTCATTTTCAAAAAAATGGAATTTAGTTAAGAGCACGTTTAATTAAGAATCGATTTAGTTGAAAAGGTCAGTTAAACGATCTGGCTTCAGGTCTATATATCAGTTTTGAGAAACAAGAATATTGAACATATACATGTTATTATAACTTGGTCTTAGATTACGCACGAATCCCGTACAGACAATGTCATTGATTCGTTTTGAATGTTAACGCAATAAAGCACACGTATGACGGTGAGCGTTCCAAGTAAATTATTGTGCGATGAGTATGGTGCTGTTCAATTTTAGTGCGGATCGATTCAATGACATCTACAATTAGTGTGTACACTATGATCCGTTCTATTCAGTTGCCCTGGTTGTTTTCCGCTCTAATTGTATTTTGAGTCTTATAATTCAGATTGCATATTGTATAGATACTATAGGCCGATAGATACTCGGATTACACAATTAGTACAACAATGATTATAGTCATCGAATGACTAGCAGTAGCGATCGAATGCTTGGCTTTCCATCATCTGCCTATCCTTTATAATGCTAATTTCCCTTACCAGTAGTATGAGGAATATATACATATTTTTGTATGTAAAGATGGCAATACACAGCTCGAATATGAAGGCAAACGACTAAATCAAAACACACTGAATTCTCTAATAAAATTATAACTCGCTAATTGTAAGTTTTATGTATTGGCGATAAGAAAAAAATGTTTTCAACAGACAATTATCATATTATATGTCGGTATATTGTAATATACTATCCTACAATGTATTTATACATTTTCTCCAAATATCGAATACGCATGTAACATAAAAGACGTTTTACGTTTACGGCTACGGTTTTGTTCACAATAAATTTTTTAGCCAAATGTTTTTCATCAATAACTTATATTGGGAAAATAGCCAGTTCTAGACGTATTCAAAATATGTGTCCTTTTAATAACGCTGTTCCTAAGATTTTCACATATCTCTTGTATTATTTCTTCAATTTCCCGGTGAATATTGCCTTTTATCCGTTCAATCCCGGCTGGTCTGTTCCCATTGACTATTCCCTTTAAGTACCTTCACAGAAATACCTGGAGCCGTTAGATTAGGCGAACGAGGGGGTCAATCGATGTCACTACTGTTTAACGTAATTCGAACGATTCATTTTGTTCGAACATGTTGTTACGATAATATGTTACTGAAGCGGAACGAACAAACGTCTCATGAAAAAATTGAATGTTCTATATTGCACGAGTGTTATCACTAGATTGTGAAGTTTTATGCAAATTCATATTTTTTAGAGAATAATTACAAATGTGGAATCTCGATGGAAGATCGTTTTACCAATCAACTATTATAGAAAGCATTATATTTCCACTATTTTCTATATATTTTCTATATTTGGGAATAAGACAAATTTTTCAAATTTCTAATTATCCTAAAAGATACAAATGAACATCAGCAACATTTGTAATTTCACGTTCGTTCGCTTATTCGCATTTGTGTTGCGTGGCGATCTTTCTACAGACGAAACTGCGCTGACTATCAAACTTCTCGGAAAGCTCGTCTATTCGAATAAATAATGTCTATAGAAATAATTGACCTGAAAACCAATCAATATTTAATCAGAGTTCAACTGTTTCTAAGGCAATAGAAAGCCTAACCGATGAAACGCATCTCCTCTCTTCTTCTCGAACATTTTTCCTCCTTTTGCCTGTTATTATGCTGAGCTTAACGTAGCGTTATCGAATTTTCCAGAAAAATTGATTTGTCGTGCGATATCCATCTTTCAAGTGGAATTTTGGGTTCTATAGAAAGAGGCATGCGTGCATAGGTTCAGAGGTTCGTTCATTGATCAGAGAGCGTTAGGTAGCATCATGCTGTTTATTTCACACTACACAAGAGGGTATAATAACTTTACAGTAGTTCGACATGGTTAGGCTACATAAACTGAAAGGAAAGTTGGATTTAGTTTCGTGACGTAGTCTATATTCATCGTTTATGGAGTTCTCTAATTTATTTTCATATACATATTTATACACGTAAGGCTGTAAAGCGTGCAACAACGAAGGATGTTGGAAAAACGAACTGTATCGTCCTGGCTTTGCTAAAGGACTCGTTATTAAGACTAATTTGGGCCAGGCCCATATCTGTTTTTTAAACAGATATTTTTTTATTTGTCACATTGGGTTGATATAATGTTATAAAATATCGATAAAGATTATGTTTTTTCTTAGTCCTTTTTTCTTTAGATTTCTAGTCTTGGCTATAATCGCTGATATGTTTGCTTCGACGATTATGTTATTGTTATTTTCCGTCTAGTTCGATTCTTTGTTTCTGTACATTCATACCGTTCCAACAACATTATTTGATCTGTTTTGTAGTTCGGTATGTTGCTGCAAATAGGGCACGCGTTACTTATTATTGATCAGACTCGTGCCTTTTTTAGCATGTTTGCCGGGATAGAAGAAATCGAATCGGAAGTTCTATTTATCGGAACTGATAGACGAAAGGTGTGCTCACAAGAAAGCGCCGGTAGACCTTTGGTAGAGTCGAACGAAGCGAGTGCCCCTACATACATATGTATGTCTGCTTTCAAAAGTCAAAGCACGTTAAATTTTCAGTGTAAAACGAACGCACAACAATATATCTTTATGTAGATTGTGTGGATTGAATCTCGATCGTTGTGCATCGAACTGTAAGATTACAAGGCTAGCTGATGTTATGTATGTTTTTAATAGTTTACTGCAGACCAATTTATAACTTCTCCAATTTCCTGCCGGTTGCTTATGATTCAACTGTAGATTTATCCGCTATATTTAACTTTCCTCGTGGCTGTTTATAATTGACTTGTAAATTTGCCCGATACTAATAAAGCCTTAAACAAACGATACTTGTCGACTTCCTTTAGACTGTTTTCGACAGGTAAGGTATGGTAATAGACAATTTCTACAGCAGATAAGAACTGTTGTAGTCGCTAATTAACAAATTCTCACCGAAAGTAATCTGCCTGCAAAATAATAAAATTTAGAAGATGGAAATGGAAAAGTTAATAGATATTTATTACCTTTATAAAGTGTCATATATTAGTGACTACGCAAGTTCGTCCACTTTCGAAAAACAGAACGTCTATATTGCAAGTAGCTGGTGTTAAACAATGCCTTCTATAAAGTCTTCTACGAATCTTGCGACAAATCATTCTTTATGATTTCAACAGCTACAATCCTTTGTGGAGATCCTACAACACCAAGGTAAGGAGAATAACCATGCAAAGAATAATAAATTCATCTACTCTGAATATATTCAATACTAATCTCCTTATTTCAGCATAGAATTTTAACATGGCCGTCTCGGTGTAATAAGCTTATCATTATATATACGTACAATCCCTGAATTACGTAGAATATTATATAGAACAGGCGATTTATACAACCTATCATTTAAATCCTAAAGATCAAGCTAAAGAAATATATAGAGAAATTCCAATAAGCAAACTGCAAGTCGTCTCGTGAAATCTGAACTTTAATTTTCTTACTTACGTATCGAATTATAAATTCCCACCTCACAAATAAAACACTCGAGAAACTTACAAACAGATGTAACGAACCTTACGTGTCTATCTTGAAAACATGTATACACTTTGCTATTTGATATTGTTCATTAAAAGTACGCTTGATTTGAAGAAAGCCCGAGATTGTGTTTCGGTTAACACTTTGACTGCCACGCCGAAATCACATGTTTCGTTCAGGACGCCACGGGAGTATTTTTATTATTCGAAGCATATAATGGCAAAATAATAATAAATTGATGTAAGACAACATTCTCCCCCAATGGACTATTTATCTTATTGGTGGCCACGGGTGACCATCGTGGGCGCCTTGATAATAGTTGATATACGACATATTATAACAAGGCTTCGTTTATTTCAACAAACCATTCGCATTCGTTATTTCGTCGTAAGCAAAACGTCCAGAATATATTGTTGAAACGTGTAGAAGATATTAGTAAACAGTATTATGATTATTTTTATGATTTCGACGAAACATTTGGCTAAAATGGTAGAGGTCCGCAAAAAAATTATGTTTGTAATAAATCAATGGTAGTGGTAGATTACGACAGAGGAAAATGTGCTGTAGATTTATCAGATCAAATGATAGCATATTCTACACCACATAGAAGAAGCCTCAAATGGTATATAAAATTAGCTTTAGAGTTATTGTTAAATACATCAATTTCCAACGCGATGATACTCTATAAACAAGCAACAAAAACAAAAATCAAGGTATCAGATTTTAAAATGACACTCGCAACGCACCTTACACAGTGACCAGAGCCACATTCACCAGAGCCACATTCACCAGAGCCGTCAAATATACTAATTCGACAAAGATTGCGACACGAAATGGAGAAGAAAGAAGGGCAAGCGTACCTGGCACGAAAATTTTGCAGAGAGTGCTATAAAAAAATGTTAAACAATTAGAATCAAAAATTGCTAAGAATCGGACCAAAAAGGTGACCACTTATTGTCCAGATTGTATTGATGAGCCAAATTTACGTTTAAAGTGTTTTAACACAGTGTACCGTTAAATGCACGATTTGTTCTCATTTTTTTTTTTTTTACTGATATTCTAATAAAAATGTTTAATTGTTCAATGGGGCACTTTTTGTTTCAAAGTATCTTCTATTTATTGGTTACATTCAAAATGCCCTATCTGTCAATTTTCATACAATTTTTACAATTGTAAGAAGTTCAAGCGCTCCGGTCACCTATGACCACCGTGGCGTCACAGGAGAAACCGTGGCCGGTCTTATATGACCAACGTGGCAGTCAAAGAGTTAAAGGGTTGAAATACACCACGTGTACGTGTGTGTCGATCACCTACTGCACAAATATTATATACACGTCCATCTTCGAAGATTTCGGGAGGAACAGATTTAAAAATTCAATGGTTTTTCATAATTAAATGAGAGTCTTTCGCATTGTCTTTATCTTGATCGATGCTATTATAAAATTGCTTGCAAATTCTGCATCGATCCTTTTTGGGAACATAAAACGAGCGACAAAAGTGGATCATTGTTCTTGAAAGTGCGTGCTAAATACAATAAACGACTATATTCTTTTTGGCAAATTATTTGTGAAATACCAACGATCGTTCAAGTGACCACGGTCTAATTGTCCACCTTTTCAGAAGGGAAGGAGGGATAATGTTTCGAATATTCGACAAACACGCGTATCATGGCAGAAAATCAAGAAGATTGGTCCACAGCGATACTCCGGATATCGATCAATTTCTACTTACTTCCCTTTCCCTACCGTAGTGTGTAGGATCTTCAAAAACACCTTAAAGGAAGGTTTTTGACAAGAGATCGTAGAACGTGTCACTTCGATTCGCTATATATTTTGTATATAGCTATATACTTGTTGCGTAGTTAAACCTTGTTAAGCTATAAAACGTTGTACCTGAAGTTGTACCAGGTGAACGAAATATACTTCATACGTTGAAATAGGAGGTTTCGTTCACACGGTTTCCAACAAACTTCTATAGAAAGCAGCAGTTTTAAAAATAAGAACATGACGTATAAAAATCATTCATTACTACATTCTCGGTACACGTGATTCTCTATTACGTGAAATAATAGGTTTATTATCTCCGAATAAAGGAAATATCGTACTTTAGTGCGATTTAGTTAAATTTTGCGATTATCATTACTCAGTTTCATTTAATAGAATTCTTGCCCTAGATGATGTACGAAGATAAAGTAACGTTCAGATGTCTTGGAAAATCCCCTTTTTCCTATGAAATTAATTAAAACAGATATTAAATAAGTTTTATATTTCTAAGGTAATATCTTCAATAAAACATTATCGATTAATCACAATATACTCTATGTCCGTGAATTCGGTATCCGGTGAATTTATGGGTTCAGCAGGGCGGACGTGCATTTCATAGAACGTATTATTATAGTTTCAGCAGTGAAAGGGTTAATATCAAAATTACTACAAGGCAAAATCTTAAGGGCAATAAATCAGTCCGACCTGTATTAAATTATTTATTAATTGTATAGAATGGAACACGCTTCAAAGATTTTAATTATTTCGACACATATTGTCGGAATCAATGTTCTGAGTAATTTCAGGTATATGCACATATGTATGATACATGTATATATTAATGTAATATGGCTGTACGTGTAGAATGGCTCAGCTAAATGAAATTACGTAAATATTAGGTCATCCGAAAAGTTTCTTTCGTTTTATAAGGAAATAATGGATGCACAACATTTTTAGTTTTATATTATTTTATCGAATTACGTATGATCCATTTTGTTCTATCAAGATAAAGATCACAACGTTTGATAGATTAGGTTTCATGTTTGTATAAAGATGCATCGTCATAAAAAACGTGTCTGTAAACGAAAGACACTTTTCGGCCAACCTAATATTTGCTTTATTTGTTGTCGTATGATTGTGATACAACTACTCGTTTCGTTCACATTAACTTAAGACAAAGTCAATGATGAATAGGCTATCTTCTTCTGCCACAAGTTCAACACCGAACTTCGAGCTTTCACGGTAGTGAGATATTTTGATATTGGCTTTTCGGGATAAGCAATCATGTTTGGTCTTTGCACTTGCACTTTGCACTTGCATTCCAGGCCAACGTTTCGTAGACATTGCAATCTACTTCTTCAGGGTAGATCTGATAGTCTTCATTTATACCGCGTGATGTTTCGTTTGGCTGATCAAACTGACGATTCAACTCGGAAGTTCCAACCGGATGCTCAATCCGGAAGATCTTAGCGAAAGTTGTTTAATTTGATTGGCCAATCGAATAAAAAAATCAGAATGATGTGTTGCCAGCTCGGCTTGATGTTACGCTGTAATGTCCCTGTTCGAATTGTTCGAATGTTCCGATATTTCGATCGCCTCGCGGTGTTTCCTGGCGAAGTATGTGGCTGTTTTCGCCATTATATGTATTTTTGTTTTGTTGTTTTCTCGAGGCATACGGTGTAACTTGTCTCGATATGTGAATCTACCGATTCACTGAAATGTTTTAAACGAATTTTGCACTGCTGTTCCTTCGTTCTTTGGCCAATCATTCTCGAAAAATGAAGTCTGCCCTGAAGAAGTAGACTGCAATGTTCACGAAACGTTGGCTCAAAATACAAGCGCAAAGTCTAAATATGATCGCTTATTCCAAAAAGCCAATTTCAAAAGTTCATTATTGTCCGTACATACATTAGCGTTAACTTAATTTTTATTACAAAAGGAAATGGTCTTCATTCTTTTACTTTGTTATTCCATTTCAACATCAGAATTAATTAAACGTTATTTTTTGCATTTTTCTGCTTTTCTTGTATGTCTGCCAAATCTTTATAGGAAAATGACTATTTTGAATGGGTACCTTTTGTGTTTTATTTTCCATAGGTAGTGCATTTTCTTCCTGTTTTTCTTAATATTGCTCTTGAGAATGGCTCTTAAGATATGAGAATTTATGGACGATATGATAGGGGAAAGGAGGTAATCAGAGTAAAATTCAGAAAAGCAGAAGAAAACGAAAAAACAAAAAATGGACCACTAAGACCTTCAGCCTGTTCAGCTTCAATTTTTAAACATTCAATTGCAGTTCTTTGCCAAATTTGAAAAATTACTCATCATTCTGGGGACCAAACGATTGTAGCATAATGTATACGTATATTATTTCACCAAAATTAATCGATATGCTTGATGTTAATTATTTAAAACATATTAAATTATAAAACTATTTATCGAAGTTAAAAATCTTGTGAGCAGTTAATGCAGATTTAAAAAGACAGCTAAAAGCAATCTGAAGTTGATGTACCTAAATTATAGAGCAAATAAAAATGATTATCAGAAAATTTTTAACTATCTTACTAATTCTTTACTAATTGTTTCACTAATTAAGCCACTAATAAAGTTCTGGGTTTTTTTTTTATTACAGAAGCGAAAAGCAGAAAAGATGTAGAAAGAAAGACATTATATTCATGAAAATAATTACTTTCACACGCAATTACTTTTCTTTTTTTCATAGAAAACACGCTCATCGGTTTTATAAAACACAATGCAACAAATCTTAATAAGATCACTTCAACTGCAGTATGCGTTAGGATTATTAATAATCCGAAGGAATAATGACGAAGAAAGAAGAAGTAGACACGTACGAAGTTTCCACAAGTCTGAATCTTGCATTACATATAGGAAATGCGGTTTCGTGTTATCGTATGGAAGCGAATGGCTTTGTGGTTTATTAACGTTGGTTATTTTTCCACAAATGCTTTAAAAACCCGCTGTAATTGGTCACAGTAAATATCCACAGAAATGGACAATTCCAACTGTAATCCACCACATACTTCCCTTTGATCTTTTTTTAACTGAAGCAATCAGCTGCAACATTAAATAGACAGGCTATAGATGCACTGCTGGATGCCTAACGTTCTTCATTTTCCAAAATAATTTTTCACACTAAATTTTATAAAACTCGTTCTCTATCAATGAAAAGATAATTGCGTACGATAATGAACGAACGAATATAATATAAAAATTATTTCTTCAATTATAAGGTACCATTAAATTTCTAAAACTGCCTTTCTCGAAAATGCTTAAAATGGATTTATAACATTCGTGCAATAGGCCATCGATATATCGTGTGTTGCTTCTTTATAATTAGACGTTTATCTATGAACACTTTAACATAATATAGATACTTACATAATGTGCTATATAATATATATTGTGCGATATAACGTGCAATATAGTACGCTTCACATGGATGATTCACTCAAGTTTGAAACGGGTCTTATCTCGTAACGTCTATAATGTAGCGAAGATGTAAAGTCAATCAGACGTCAAAATTTATGTTAGGAAATTTACATGCGCTATGCAGCTGCTTCCTGTGTAGTTAACCTATTATCGAAAAACTTGGAATACTGCATGCGAGCGCAGCGTCAATCAATGCCACTACTTGATACGTTCATTTAAGATCTGGCTATACCGTGAAATTCCTCGTACATCTGCTTCGCAATCTCTCTTTTTCTTCAACATTTCAATGCGTTGAAACAACAAATACCTGTTGTTTGTCAATCGCTCATGCGTATTCGCTCCATACAGTTCTGATTGCGATTTTCACGCATACAGAAGGTTGTGTAATTTCATGCTCGGAATAACATCTCAAATTCCTGGATGCGAGGAATTTGCCGCGTAAAGTCCGTAAACGGTGGTAGATCGGCACTGCCTTCGTCTTGTGTACGAACAGCACCGCGAGTATTTACTTATTACTTCCAGTGACCGACGAAGGTGATCAACAATTCAGGACCAGACTGTAAGCGGGCACATTATCATCGCTCGAGACTAACGATAAGAGCGAAAGTGAGATTTGTAAAAGTCCGTCTCGCAATTGATCTATTTACCGCGTCTTAAGCCTTGCTGCCTTCTCTGAAATCACATTTCTTAGCGATAAGTTTAATCGACCAAAATATGCTGTATAATTCTAATTTGTCCGGAAGAACAGTTACATTAATTTTGGGATATGACGGTGTTAATAGTTAGATATAATAAGCTCATAAATATGAGTTGAACGATGAGAATAATATCGACAGTCGTGTTTTTTTTCTGAGCAATTCTTTTTGATTTTAAGTAAAATAAGGAAACAGTTAAGAACGCTGTAAAATTTTATATTGCTATATCTGGCTGTAATTAACAAACATGTGCTGAACGTGGTACTTCAGACAAAATAAATCTGAAATTTAATACGCAGATATGCTACTTATTATTTTAAGAGGGACACTAAAGTTCCAGATTTATCTTTTCCCGCAGCTACAGGGAAGGAAGCGCGATATTAGGCGCAATTATAAACATTTAAGCTTAGGGGAAGCGTTTTGTTAGCCTCAGATAGCTATTTTTTGTATTTGAATAGGAAAATATTTTCTTGACTGTAAAAAATATCTTATCTTTGTTCCAAAGAGAAATACATTTCCGTTGAATTTGGTGACTGGATATTGATAATTCTGAAATCCCTTTTAAAGCGATATTCAGAAAGGAAACTTCCAGAGTCAGCACTTGAAAGAATTGAATATGCGTTGCCATCTAAGCTGAACTTTTATTATATTACATGATAATAAATTTGTATTCTTTATATCAGCAAGGCTGAATTAGTTAACTGAATTTGTTTTTTTAAATGGAACTAAAACGATTACGCAAGAATTAGGACGACATATTTGTAATTCATTCAAAATACGAGTTACTTTAGAAACGAAATATTTTTATCTAGATTCAATCAAGTTCTGTTGTGAATTTATCTAAAATTAAACATGCCATTTCTCGGCTTAAGCTATAGATTTTGAGTACAACGATTAGTTTTTATTTTTGATGTGGAAAAATGAACACAGATTATTTTACGGGAATAAAGCAAGTAAATATGAAAATTTTGGGATAATAACGGCTTTGGATTTACTTGTTTACAACATGCATGAAGTATGATTATTTTATTTCCGTTTTAACGACGCGTTGGTTTGTTCGAAATGATTAGTTCCAAACTGCTGTATGGCACACATCTGTTTAAACTAATACAACTTCTTAAAATGTTATTTCAATTATATCTAGATGAGACGATTGCTTTCAAAAATTTATCTGTCCTACATTTTATTTTCATTTGTACATTTGTATTTTACAAATATGTGGTAATGATCAAGATTGACACTTTATCGTTCCTGTTCGCTTATTGTCGTTACTATCGTTCAGTGTGTACTAAGTATTTTTTCAATACGATACTATTCATGAATACACAGAATACGCAGATATGATTCTTGCATTTGCAACATGCGGTGGCAACTTCATTGCCGCGCGCGCTGCTCGTTCTTACAATATCCAAACGATAATATTTATCGCGTTTAGAGAAAGAGAGAGAGAGAGAGAGAGAGAGAGAGAGAGAGAGAGAGAGAGAATTATGCGTTTCGAGGAGATTATTTATTACTGCTAGCTATTATTAATTTATTTATTACGATGCATAAGTTTTCCATAAAAAGTGTTTCATTAAAAATATGTCCCAATATTATTTGTTTAAAAAATAAGCAAGATGATCAGTAAGTACTAGGAGTGTTTTTTATTTTTAATAAGTTTCAATATGGGTATCTCCCGTAGAGCACAATTCCCATAGAAAACGGCATGTAATTAAAATTGTTAAGTGCAAGTGTTTTTCATTTGAGTAAGCACGTGTATTGTCTCAAATTTGCACATGGGATTTTGGAATATTGAAATTTTTATTTCACTTTTAGCTCGTGGAATAATAACCTTTTGCACTCGAATGTTTTCTTGCTACAGGAAAGTAGCAGCTTTTTTTGATAAAAAACTTTTCTGGTAAAAAGTCGATATTTTTGTTCAACAGCTGACGTATATAGAAATCATACATAAATTAATAAAGCTCAGAAAATTTTGCCAGAAATTTCCCGTTTAATAGTTTTTAGCAGCGATGAGGAACAGAACAATATTAATATTAATATGCAATCCTGTCGATTAATTTTTGATTGCTTAAAACTATATCGTAAAATATATATTGCTTAAAAATTTTAGAAGCTGACCCTATTTTTCATATTAATTCCTTCTTTCGTATAACATGGATACGCATGGCATGTCATTTTCCAGAACCTAACTATCGTATAATTATGCAGAAGATGCCTGTATTATACATAAGTATGATAAGTATGGTAATAACCAGAATGAACGTTTAGCATCATTTATTTATTGTTTGTACTGTCACTACAAAAAAAGAAGAAAGTAAGAAAGAAAGTTATAAACTGTTGATAGCGTTTTCTTTCCCTTTCTAAACAAAATTCTCTTCTTCCTATTAAATCACGAACTTAATAAATTAGGTCTCGAACGTTAAAGGAATTCTTCATTGTATTACAAATGCCTCTTTTACTGATTGTATTTCCCAAGTATGAGAACATCTATGTAATATGTCTCTATAAGTAAAATTCAAGCTATGTTCAATCTACAGGTCACAGTGACCAGAATACCATTTCATCGTGACTTACGTAATATTTATAGTTGGTCCAAAACATTTCTCACTTCCCGGTGGAGATATACTGAAATTTCATGTTGAAAAATTACATTCCGTTTTATTCCGAGGAATTTCAGCGACTGTCCTGGCAATTTAGGGAACTTGAAGTGTAAGAATTCAGAAGAAGAAAAAGAAAAAGCTAAGATACCGTCAAGAACCAATCAACCAAACCAACGAAAACATTAAAACTCCAGCTGTATCGAAAATGCATAATTGAAATAACGGGCGAGTGTTCTAACGTCCATCAACATGTATTGTAGATGTTATACATCCCATTTCTTGCGAAGCTTGCTTCGCTCGTGCACAAAAGTCTGAATAAAAATTGTCCATCTGGAAGGATTTGTTGCAGCAGTTAACGAAAATATACTATCCGTAATGTGAAGTCTCTTGGCATAAGTCTACGTACTCCGAGGATATGATATGAACGCACGTCATCGTATAGGATATGACATACCGTAGATCGGCCAACATCGTGCCACGAGAAAAGATTTTTTACGATAATTTGATGTTCACCAGATCCACTTTATTATTAGTTTTTATCCGCTTACAGCAAACTGATCGGCTATCGTAACAATCTTTACAGATTGTGAGATAACCTCGATCAAGAAGTGTCTGCTTCACCCTTTGAATAATGCATTTATGTGTGACCTGTCAATCGATGTTCTCACTGCGACATCAAAGGTCGATACCGTTCCTGTATCACCGACGGTTACCGCAGCAGAGCTTATTTCAATGACATGATACGATTTCGGTGCACGTAAATATGTTTCGGAATAAACTTTTGATTTCTCGGCTGCGGCGAATTCACTTTGAGCTGCTCATCGATATTTTAATCGAAGCTTATATGATATTAGCTGCAGTGGCCGCCATTGCTTGGAGAATATAGTTATTCCGTATGAATAATATCAATATCCCAGATTTATGCACAAGTAAAGAAAAATTGTTTATATATATATTATATTATCGAAGACAGCGAACCGAAATATCAAAGTAGGTAACAAAATAAGTAACATAAATAAACAAAGTCATTAAACGTTACAGTAAATCAAAATATATCAAAGAAGAAGTCATCAATCATCGATGTTCGCCTGACTGGAACTTGTAGCCTATTATAGATATCTTTACTGTGGTCTTGCTATTTACGTACCAATGGCCAAGTGGTTCATGCGCATTTGAGTTAACGGAGAAGCGAGGATGGAGGTAGATAAGGATGTACAGCGCGTTAAATATACCTAGAAATAGCTTTCGCAAGTTTTTAATTATACGAACTTGATCTAAGCGAAGATAAATAGTCTGTGTTCTAATCCGGTATCTGAACTATGCTTATGGCAATTTTCAAGTGAATCGGTTCGATAGTTGGGGCATTATCGAAGGATAAACATTTAAGAATTAATCACATTCGTATTTAAATCCCTGTAATTTTTGGTACATTAGTACCATAATGAAAATTCTGTTTGGATATTTTTACACAATGGAAGGAGCATAGTCTCAACTACATATATCTCGACCATAGTATAATAGTTTCGACTACATCGGTTACTTCCAACCGATATACATATTTTACGGGAAATGTTAAATACCCTAATTATATAGTGACTCGAAACAGAATTAATCGAGTCAATTTTATAAAATGTACGTTATGTATACGACGAGTAACTCATCCCAACAGACAGTGTCTGCTCCCTGTCGTTCGAGTACAATTAGATAAAAAAAAGACTCGTAGATCTGACACATAAAACTGGAGAAAAAACAACGACAGAACTGGGAAACATAACAAGGGCTATTACTCAACAAATTTCACGACAAAATTTATGAATTCCTCTATGGCATTCTAACGCAAATAAGTAAAGAGGGAAACAGAAAATGAAAAAAGAGTGTGTTTCTTGAGGAGCCTGCTAGTAGAATAATCAGCACTAAGACATTTAATAACGTCTTAACACTTTGACTGCCACGTTAGTCATGTATGACCGGCCAATTTTTACAATTGTAAAAGTTGTATGAAAATTGACTGTTAGGGCATTTTGACTATAACTGATAAATAGAAGATACTTTGAAATAAAAAGTGCCCCATTGGACAATTAAACATTTTTATTAGAACATCAATAAAAAAAAAAAATGATAACAAATCTTGCATCTAACGGTGCACTGTATTTGCATCCGTATCTTTGAGGGGTAATCTACGAATATTACTATAAACACACCTTAGAAAATGATCGTAAATGCTGCTTTATAATCATATAATTGAAGTTAGAAGTATGCACATACCTTACTATTATATATAGAATGAACAAATACTGTTTACTAATATCTTCTACACGTTTAAACAATATATTCTGGACGTTTTGCTTACGACGAAATAACGAATGCGAATGGTTTGTTGTAATAAACGAAACCTTATTATAATATGTCGCTATCAACTGTTACCAAGGCGCCACGGTGGTCACCCGTGACCACCAATAAGATAAATGGTCCATTGGGGAGAATGTTGTCTTACATCATCAATTTATTATTATTTTGCCATTATATGCTTTGAATAATAAAAATACTCCCATGGCGTCCTGAGCGAAACACGTAATTTCGGCTTGGCAGTCAAAGTGTTAACCCTCTTTTCATGGTGTACTACGGGACCGTATGCTTTTTCCATATGGTGAAACTCGCCGGGAGTATCCACTTTAGGTCGCGGCTACACGAGCGTTAGGCCGACGCGACATTGCGTGGCCTGCTTTGTAGAAACGTATACTACTATCAGTAGTAATGTATACATTACTATACATTACTATACACAAGCGTCGTGGCACATTTTGCGTTGTTTGAGTGGATTTCTACGACGCAGGAGACACATCGTAGTGTCGGATCGGTGCAACGCTCGCGTAGCCCCGACTTCACAGTAGATAGAAAGTACTATCGGGCTGACAATTAAGTGATCGTGGGTTTTGTCAATTTCACCTACTGACAAAACCCGCGATCATTTAGTTGCCAACCCAATAGATAGGGCGTAACAGTACTTCTTTCCTCCGTTATAACATTATTATATAAATATTATAAAATATCGCTAAATATTATATATGTATAAAATAGCGAGAAACGGAAAAAATGCAAGAATCCTTTTATTAACGCATAATCAAACGCAATATGAATGCGATTGTTACGGGCGCTGCGCAATCGGTACCAATTACCGAGTGCCGACATTAGACGGTGCTGCTATGCACGGCTCATTACATGGATGCCGAGTATAGTCGGCATTCGTATTCACAGGTCGTAGCATGGATGCCGATTATAGTCGACGAGGAATGAAAGGGTTGAGCGCTGCGATAGTGGAAGCTAAATTGGAAGATATATGTGTAGGAAAGGACAGTTAAACGAAGGCTCTCAGGAGTATGTTTTTCGGTATGCGTCGCTTTGAATACGAGTATAGGAGTGTAGCCTGTAATCAGTATTAGAGTAATTTAGGGTTTGTATGCACATTAGCTGAATCGATCGTTGCAAAAATATTTTAAGAATTCTGTTAATAACTCGATAGCGAGTTTTATATTGTAGAAGAGAATTGATTATCGAAAGTTTCATGTTAATTGGTTGTCGCTTTTTTGACTATAGACGTTAACATTAATCTAGATATAGGAAACCACGTTGTTAAAGATTTCAACTAAAGTGAATCAATGGGCTCAATTAGTTTGCACAATTGTAGCTGAATGTGGAGAAGTACGAAATCCGTATGGCCGGTTATCACAAAATGCAATTTATATTTAGGTAGGTACCTAACTTTGGTACGACAGAGTAATTCATCTCGGTCGCAACTATGATATCAGTGGTTGGCTTTTCGTTTGTCGTGTAATCGTAGAAAGTGGAATCACAAGGATTTATGCCTCAGCTGGAGATATGTAGTTACGAAGGATATAGATATATTGCTTGACTACTTGTTCTACCAAAGTTCAGCTTGATTAGTATTATTTATGTTTCACCGTAATTTTTATTCCCGCTGTACAGCTAAAATCCTATTTAATCTTTAAGCATGCATTACGTATCATTCCATATGCTTTTTATTAATGGAGATTCTACTTTATTTAGACAAGATTTTATTCAAAGTCGTGCAGACTGTGTTGGAAATTGTGTAAATCACTAACAGATGTTTAAGCAAAATTTTCCAAACTTTAAACTAATAATAATCTAATGTGCGTTATAACATTACTTGGTACTCCAGGTTTAATTACATAACTTAACTGGCAAAGCTCCTTATTTGCTTATATAATGTTGAAACATAGAATTCTGAAACATAGAAATTTTCATGTTTTAATATACACATATTCCCACTGATATACAATTTTGTTTATATTTCTTCATATAAATAGTTTTAGAGTAAATTATAACGATTAAGTTAGACGACTCGCTTGCTGTGTATTTGATTGAAATTAAATAATTTACTTATAATGGTATAATTATTGCGTGAATGTATATTGTTTTCTGTAATGTTATTCATAACCAAGCGTTAAGCGTGGCGTATCCAAGCTAAGCTTCAGAGCTTATTGTTAGGCCGCTTCTCCCTACTTCCACAAGAACCGGCGTGCATTCTATGCGAACGACTTTCATGGAAGTGCACGTAGTGTAAATGTATAGGACAAAGTAGAAATCGTAATACGACCGAGAACAGGATGCCTCTTTGTTGAAAAGTAAGTAAAAACTTTGATAAGAGATTTTATCGTCCAAAGCTTCGTTTCCTAAAAAATCAATTCTGAAAATTAATTAAATACGTATACAGCTCAACAAATGACTATTATAATTTCGCTGTCGCGTTTACAAATACGAAGTTCTACCGATAGTGGTCCTTCATACGATTTGTATATTCACGAATACAAGTTCCAAAAGGCAGATGTTCATTTGAGAAATTCATACAATAGATGGTTACTCTCAAGAATACTCTCAAATTGTATTATATATTAATCGTATATTTGAGAATATATTCGGCAATTTTGACCCTTAGATAAATTATAGAAAACTTGCCGAGAGCTTTGACAGAACTCGCAGAATCCACTTGAGATTCGCTTGTGCCTACTTTCTGTAGTTTGCGTTTCGAGCTCACGTTTGAAGTTATACGCTGAGCCTCGTAAAGTCACAAAGGTCGGGGCCTCTGATTTCAGCTTTTCAATTCCGATTAACTAGCGGCCTTAGTAGTTTAATAAAAAAGAAAAGAAAAAAATATAGCAAAGACCATGGTTTAAAATTTTGAAATCGTAATTTTTGAACGCAACAGATTAATTTGAACTAATAAGGAAATTATTATTGTACAGTAGATAAAGATTTTGTACTGTATCGTTTTAATGAAAGATCATAAGTAGAATATTGATCCATAAATAACTTTTGTAGCCTCAGATCCTCAATGCCTTTATAAAATACGTTCTTAAAACTTTGATCTACCGTGTTATTTCGTCTCCATATACTAGTACATCCTATCATATTAAGCACAGTAATGCTCTCTTAGTGGCCGCAGTTTTAATCCAGTTAATAGTTTCTTGTTATCCTTAGCAATTCTTAGAAGTTCGTCTAACAGTCACCATAGTGAATCCTACGCTTTATAGTAAGTTACATTGGACCTATATAGTTTGATAATAAATAGGGCACTCGACTTTTCATTTTATTTTCTAACCTACTTAGATCCCTAATAGCCTGAAATAAGAAAGCAATCGGCAATACTTGGAAATGCACCTCACCAAATATTGCTCGTTAGAAGGTAGAGAATAAACCGAAGAGACAAAATAGTTGGAAAAAGAAAAGCATCTGTGACTTTATCTCTTCGAACAGTGTTCGTAACAAAGTGCCGGACCTGCAAATACTAAACATACACTGTTGTATATTAGCCTGCGATTTATGCGTTGATATTACACTCGTATTTATGTGTTTGCTCTTCAACTTGTTTCTGATCTCATGGTTACGTATTTCAACATCAATATGCTCAATTATATTTCTATCACAAACAGAGCTGTACCGTTAGTAGTGAGATCAGTTAGATTATGTTACTAGTTAGATTATGATGACTTCATGAACAATGTTAATGACTAAAAATAACAACTAACAGATCTTAGCTACAAGGTTAAAAGTACTATTTCTACATCCAGTTCTATTTCTACACGATTTAAATTGACGAAACACAGTTCAGACGGCATCTTTCTAAAAATGTCCATTTGTATTTAACCCTGTGCATTTCGAAACATTATTTTATTGAATTGCATCATAAACTTGTTTTATGTTTTTACTCGAATTTAATTATCGACTGCCCGGTGTGTTTGTTATCCTATTCTGCATTTTATGGAACAACTCTACGGAATCTACTTCATTTGGGATAAAATAGTAATTTTTAATTCTGAAGATTTCCTCTAGTGCATAGCACGAATGTATCAGAGGAAGTGAGAGAAAGAGAAAGAGAAATGCAGCCATAGCAATCCTGCCTAGTACAGGATCTTCTCCTCCTAATTCTTATCCTGATCGAACGAGAAATAAGGTTTACAGTCGTGCCCGAGTTTTATGCTGCCCTGAATACCTTAATCGGATGAGATATACTTGGCGGTTGATGCAAGTCATTCCGAGTTGGTTGTCTCAATCTTTATCGTATTCGAACGTGGAACGTGCTAACTGGTTCGTGGTGATCCAACAGAGAAACGTCAAAGTGACAGAGAGGTAAGTCTTTCCCAATTGTAGGGTCGCGTCGCTTAGGAATTTTTGGACGAGGTTACAAATACTGTAGGACTTCAACATTTATGTCATAGCAAAACATACGCTCATAGGAAACCTAACCGCACTAGTGAGATCTTTGAGGTTCTCCTAGAACAAAGAAAAGTGCGTGACACAAGTGTCCAATTTCAGTGGATCAATGCACCTACCCGTTAACTTACTCCTATCCATTCACCTGGAGTTTCCATTCAAGAGAAAATGTTCCTACTGTCACAAGAATCAGGACCGAATTTCTACGAACTCATTGTCTTTTACGCGGAGGAAATCTTCATAGACATACGTGGTAGTGCTGGATTCCTAGCGGATAAAACTTCTACCACAATAGACTAACTACAATGGAATATATGATAGTGTTTTTGCTACGCCACGGGAATTTTTTTTATATCTCGATTTCGCAGCGCTGTAGCATAGTATAAGATACAGCTCGTGAAAGTCGTACACGTAGCAAAGCTCACTCCTTCAAACTGTAGTTTAATGAATCGATCAATAGACATAAATACAATTTATTGTGGCATGGCAGCAAGCCTAGGTACACCTGGAGTTGCAATTCGATTAACGCTAAATACCTAAGATCGTTGATTGCAACCTGTTTACGGCTCAGTGGGGGGGGGGGATACCCGAATCAGTGTGCTGTTACACACTTTCGGGACGTGTACAACTGGATTCTGTACAGATTGATGCTTGATTCGATCCTGTGGAATCTAGCATACGATGCAGTAGGCTTGTTGCGAGGAACCGTCTGCATATTTCTGGATGAGTAGGTAAGACCTATGTCAGGTTGAGAGATCGAATGAGACGCTGATCGACGTCCATTGCCTGGTACGTAGGTTTGGGTATCGATACTTGCCCATTTTCTATCCATAAAGGCAAGTCTTCCCAAAAGGATTTCTACTAAGTTGATGTACGACTTTCGTCGTCATCTTAACGCACTTTAAATTGAAAGCGTGTTGATTGGATTGGAGTAGCCGAAGGTACATCAGGAGCTGTACTAGAACGAACCTGTACTTTGCATATAGCGTGTGTGTTTCGCGTGCGTAATTTCATCTCAAGAATTTTATGAATTCAATGTTTGAATATCTTTAGTTGCCTTTAGAAATGTACTAGTAATATTTGTATTAATATGTAAATATAAATAGTTTTGTGACAAAGTGTGCTTTCAGTTTCTTTGAGAAAATACACGAAAGGTGTATATAGACTTTCCTGACTGACTATATATCGATAATTAAATGAATTGCTGTTTATAGAAATAATTAGGAGCAACCTTGATATCTAAGTAAACAGAAGCCCCTAGAATCAAACAATAGTCGCATCTCTACTGGTGCTACAAACCATAAGAATGAAATCAAATACCTACATACTCAGTGCACAAAACAAGCAGAAATTCTCGTAAGTATACTCAATGAACAAATTAACCAAGCCGTAGCTATGTTAAACACATTCTCGGAATTCATTTTTACTAGTGTACGGATTTTTGTGTTTGTTTTATGGCGGTTGCCACGCACCGCATGCGAATGAGAGCCGAGTCGATGGAACATGGACTAGGTTAGGTTTACGATGCGGACGTGACTTCCGGCTATTCGATTCGCGTTAAGCTGCTTACGAGATAGTACTTTTAATCGACAAACTTCCGTCACTGACTTGTCCCAATAACGATCGACGTACTGTAAACCCTGTCCTTCCCCAAACCTTCGAGTACTCGGTGAGCGTTTAAAATATGTACATCCCTCAAGGTCTTCATCTTTCCTCTTTCTATCGATCCTGCAAGGCGTACGTTTTGGGTAAAAGAACGTCCGATTGGACGAGAAAAAGTTACGCTCACATTTCGGTCGATCGTTGATGGCAACGTTCTGAAAGAAGTTGATGAAATCAAAGATCTGCGAGCCATTCTCACCCCAAATCTTGATTTCTCCAAATATCGCTGTTATATTGCGGGACGTGCAACGAGAACTTTGGGACCAGTGAATCGTTTCTCACTTGATTTTCAATATATTAGGTTGTCCGAAATGTTTCTTTTGTTTTATAAGGAAATAATAGACGCACAATGTTTTTTGTCTTATATTAGTTTATTAAATTATGCATAAACATAATAATAGAAGTAGAACGAAATGGATCATACCTAATTCAATAAAATAATATAAAACAGAAATTATAGTTCATCTATTATCACCTTATGAAACGAAAGAAACTTTTCGGACAACCTAATATCTCTACCATTAAGCAGCTGTTATATGTTACATTTGTAAAATATCATGTGTAATACGTCTCGGTAGTATGGAATCGTCCTTCCAAGAAATACGATACTCTTATAGAAAGAGCCCAGCATAAACTCTTGCGATTTGTTGCACTCAAACTTGATATGAGTATGCTCATCGATGACCGTAATTATGAGTTTATCCTTGGCGTTTTCAGTATCCTTCCGCTCGCTAATCGCAGGAGGATATGTGACATGATTTTTCTGAGAAAGATCTTAACGTTCATATAGATAGTTCTCCTTTACTTGTTGTTGGTATGATCAGTATGAGTGTATTTACTAGGAATACAAAATATGGGTGTTAAAATTCAAAATATGAGTGTTTTGCTCGTTTCGCCCTATTCTGAATTGCGCCAATAGCCTTGCTGATTATCTTGATTTTTTTTTTTTATCTTATGTAACCTAGTTGAGGAATGACAGTTTGACATTTTCCTTTCTGTACTTTTCTTCTGTTTCTATGTTCATATAACCCTATTTTATCTTTTTATATATACGTACAATTGTGCTATTGTATGTAAATAAAATAATAAAAAACCTAATACGATAAGCGTGCCTGTGTGACAAGAAAGTGCATGTAGAATAGACTTAGAACCATGTAAGGAGGTCGTGTAATTTTTAGTAAAGGATATCGTTGTACCTCCGTATCCCGGCGATACGTCCATCACTATTCTAATATACATATGTATTTCGAAACCATTCAATAGTATTTGGTCCATTTAATAAACTGCAAACCTCCCTAATTTACCTTATACTAAATTTTAAAATATGTGTAGGTACATAATATAGTGCATCCAATTCTTTTTTCTTGTTTAATTCCATTTGAAACAATATACGACATAAAATACTTGTCACACGGTACATACACAGCTACGGTATTTATCATAATACGATATAATATTACCATTAATTATTATATAAATTGTAATTATTATGATACAGTAATATTATATGCCAATCATCAAAAGTAACGTTATCACTTTCATAATATAATTAGCCGACCACATTCAATCAGCAAATTAAGTAATAATGATAGGAATTAGAATGACTAATAATAAAATCAATATTGTCACAGTCTACAACCGACTAAAATTGAAAATAATAAAACAGCGCTCCTTTAGTTTTCTCTCGTTTTCTCTACTTGTCGTTCGTAACTGTAATTGTATCGCAAAAATCTTGCACTAAGGAATGTTGCAGAAATGTGTTCTCAATATGTGATATTGGTTATACCGTTTCAAGAGCTTTTTCATTGGTCTAAAAAAACCAATCTTCTTGATTTTGCTGTTTACAGGAGTATTAATAAAATCCACCTGTTATCAAAGTCATACTTATCTTATATAAATGCAGAAATTTGTGCTGCTTTGGTCCTGGCCGAATTTACTTACAATTTACTATTTTTCAGTCTAACGTACCAATTTGAATTACGTAACATCATTTTGAAATACGATGAATATTTTCTACTCAACAGAGTGAAGTAGCTGTAATATCTATTCTTAAACCAAAGAAGCATCCTTCTAACTCTTCCAATTATCGACCTATAGACTTAACAAACACTACATGCAAACTGATGGAAAATCTAGCTAACAACAGGTTAAAGTAGGTGCTTGAATATTACAATGTAACGTTGGCATTACAGAACGGATTTGGGAAATTCCATTCCACCTTGAATTAATTCGTGAGTTTAGAAACAAATATAACCGATGCTTCTCGCAACAAACAACATACCATCGTCGTGTGAACATCGAGACAGCTTATGATATGGTATGGAAATCACGCGTTATTTCTATTCTAAAGAAGTATTGTTTTACGGAGAATATTTATCGAAAACTTGTTGAATATCAGACAAATAAGAGTTATAGTAAGCAGTGAAACGAATCTAGAACTTGCGTAATTAAAAGTGGGGAGCTACGAGGTTCAACGTTAAGTTTCACGATATTTTTCCTCTCTTTGGTAAACAACGTAACGGAACCAGTAGTTTCGCAGTCAAAGCTTTTCTTTATGCTGATATCTATAAAGCTATAGTACCAAAGGCCGTAATAAGATTGAAAATTGATTACGGCTCCGTTGTTTATTCCTCTGCGAAAACAAGAGTCTCGAGCCCTTTGAAGTATCAAATCCATTCGCCATTCTGATCTCAGAATTGCTACAGCAGCTTACACAACTAGACCAATTACAAATATAATGCATGAAACTTCAGAGTCCTCCCTCCACTCCAGAAGTAAATAGCTTATCATATCTCAAGCTATCAGAATAGCTTAAAAGACTTGTTTTCTTTTTTTTTAGCCACGTTTTTGAATCGACGATCTGTAGGTGCTGTTCCATCGGAAAGAATAAAAACGCGAAGGATTCCGTAGCTAATTTCATGACTATTTTTGTGTCGAGACTTCAGCATTCAGATCTTTTTAGAAATATTGTAACGGTCCTTTCCATTTCGTGTTTCCAAAACTCGCGACGCGTAATGGTCAAAACGGTGGAGGACCATTTCCAGTGATCTGACTCGATGTTTACTAAAATTGTCAAAATTCGAATCACTTTGAATACGGTTCGATAGCCAAGAACTCCTGAAAGTCTGCTAAAACTCTTGGAAGCCTTGAAAGTCGTTCGCGTAAATGCATTTCCGATATCTTCCTAGATTTTCTACTGCTTAAATTAAAGCATTCGAAATGCTTGTAAAGTATTGATTAAACTAGCCAAGCTTTCAAGACTTGTCAAACTTAATCAAGTTCAAGTTGATACTCAAATTCGAAAAAGAAACAAATTCTCTTCTTCCATATATTTTGCATTTCTTTTTTGAAGGGACAAGGGAAATATTCCCCGCGATGGTTTTCTAAAGATCTATTTACATAGTCGTGTTTCTCGTTCAGAAACACGAAATTTGTTCATCTACATAACTCTACGTTTGACATTTCTCGAGGCATTTCAGAAAATACGTTTCCAAGCTCAACTTTCAGGACTATTCTCGTTACTTGATCGTAGATTATTAGCCATATTATGCATCTGTAAAATTTCATCAAAATCGACGCGTTATATTCGAGTAATGCCCCTTGTTAGCCGATTCGTGGAAGATAGCGATGGAACGATTTCATTCATCGAGGCGTAATTAAAACTGCATACAATTAAAACTTCTGGATAAATACATTGCTGGACGAAGCAGACGACGCGACGTCCAATTATACGGCTTCTGTAATACCAATGAAAAGGCGTACTGGATGAATAAATATTCATCCGCGGACTTCCGAAGCAAACAGGTACAATTTTAGCTGCCTTGTGCTCCAACGAGAGTGGCATCTCTCAAGGTAGTCTTCTTACCAGTTTTAGAATTATGTTCATTAACTCACGTTGACTAATTCCAAGTTAGGTCACTTGGTATTACAGGCCACTGACATCTAATAATTCCACCATTTTCTGTAACCGTTTCTGCAGTAGCGACGTACTTACCTATTGACTGTGCCGACTCACTAAAGAATCTCTCGAAACGAGTTAACGATGCCTTTACCACGTCACGTTTAGTCATTAAACCCTTGAGTTCAGTATCCATCATAACGTGTGGTTGGCGCACAGGACAACAAAGAAACAATTTTCCCTAACTGCGAAGAACGTGGTTGCAAGCGGTGTTAACTGACTCAATTGCGTTGAGGTCGATCAATTTCTCCCTTAGAGTCTCTAAATTTAGCGCGCTACTGTTCTTTGATTACCGAGACGCCTAGCCGACTATTTCATCCTTGTTACAGATGCTTCTCAGAATTGGTTTTAGCCACAACTGATACCAGACCTCAACTCTTCGTGACTTAATGACTGGAAATTCCCCATGTTGATTATTCGCAAGTCCTTTTTGCAGATTGCCTAACGCAATGAGACTTCCAGACTTTTTCGCCTCATGGTACATACGAACCAATTACCAAATTATTGGTTTGGCTGGTGTCATCTCTTTATTTGACAATCCGAGGGAAAAGAAAAAATAGTTAGGTATTGCATGTTTTAAAATTTCTCGCGACACATTCGATGAAACTCGGCAGTCTAGCGTAGTTGAAGCGACAAGTTCGACTAACTGAACGATTTGACCTTCTAATTGAGTCTGAATCTTAATTGAATGTTGAATTGATCTTCTATCAAAATTGCGGGTTTGATCGAATATTCTAAACCGAATTGTTTGGATTAACCAAATCGTTGACTTAATCTCATTTTTCCCTACTGCAAGAGGCAACCTTTTGATCGAGAGTCCATTAAAGTTTCTAGTTGGTTAGCTCCCTTAAAAACAACCCTTAAAGTTTCCTCAGAGACAACATCGATCAACACCTTTGCGAAATCTCTTTGCCAAAGCTTTCGTCCTATCCGGAACGGGGACGAGTAATTATAAGAACTTCGGTATGATTTGTGATCTGGAAAATTCATGACAGTTCTTGACGATTGATTCTTACGTCTTTAGTCAACCATTTTTCGAGTGTCGGAGAATTAGCGTCTGCTGAAATGTCCCAGAAACGTCTGATTTATAACACATCAATGGGTGCTATGCCAGTGTTCGTTTTCCAATTTTCCAAATACGTTAAGCAACGTGATACAGTGTAACATAAACCACGTTCGCAGCGAGCGCTTATAATATCGATAGCATACTTACACTCCAGTTCAAAGGTCATAAGTTATTACATTTTATCGAGAACTGAAAGAAGTTATTGATGGATTATATCGTAATTATTCGTTTAACTTGATGGTTTATACGATAATAAAAACACATTTCACACTATTCAGCATGTCTAAACAATAAAAAAAATGTCGTCATTGAAAAATACGTGCATTTTGAAATGCATAATATGTACAGAATATCAAAGACCTTTTAATAATACGAAAAGTGTTAAGACTTTAGGATGGAAATGTATGTTATTGGTCTTTTACATACATAAAAATGTCGAAGAACGATTCGCAAAATTTTTACACTAAATTGAAATTATACATTTAATAAAAAGAATTCGTTTCACTTAAAAATTAAAATTGAATCCTGTATGAGAATCACTTCACGACCAAACTGGTGACTTCCCTGCACGTTTTGAATTTTGTTCAAATTGTTCTATATTGTAATCAATATGAAAATATAAAGGGAGTGTTATGTTACCCTTCTACTTTTTTATCAAATTCGTTTAAGCGATGCGAATCATTAAATTTGCGAAAATAATACCTTTGCGGCCAAGATTCAATTTTCATATGGTCTTTATGAGTTGGCATATTCAAAGAGTCTTTTAATGGTTCCACCGTAAGGATTACCAGAAAAGAGCGGTTGACCGAGCTCTGCACTCACTTGAATCGCCGTATACCGCAACGTTTATCAGTCTGGTCTAAGCGTAATTTTAGTTGTCCACAAAATAAAAGCTCGTAATTCGAAAAACAAAGATCAAAGAATGTGAAAATATGTTTCTCACATTTTTCAAGACTCGAGTCGGGTTTTTCCGAAACGAGGCTTTAAACAAAATTTGTCAAAAACGAAAGCTTAACGCAATTTTCTTATTCCTGACTTTCGTCTTATCTTGAGATATAGAATCTTATATAATATATTATATAGTACTATATATATTATATAGAATCTTATATACTATATTATATACTGTTGTTATGTACTTTATATTTTTATGAAATGCAGATTACCCTGTATATATGTCCGTCGGTATTATACAAACTCAATTTGTTCTTATATGTTGCAGTTTGGTATATCTCGTACATACATACGCTATTTTGTAATTATTTTCTGATATCTCTAGTGATCTGATTACTGCAAGATCTTGAAAAGCTGAGTTTAAATAATATAAATGTTGTATTGCTGGTAGCGGGTCATTAAATACGAACATAAACAGAATCTAATGCAGTTTGTATAGTTTCCGTGAAATGAAGGCGAATGAATTGTCGGTAAAGTTGCAACAGATTGTGGCTTGCAGCGTGCGGTTAACGTTACTAGCTTCGATAGCAGAGATTCCTAACAATCTACTTTGTATACTGGAAACATTCTCAATATGTTTCTCGATATCAGCAATTAAGTCAAAATACATCGATGGCTTGCTGCACAAATATTATATGACCAGTTCCAGCGTTTTCGAGGAAAAGATGAATGCTACATAATAATTAAATAAATACCGTTTCCGTTATACTTATCTTTATGAATGCTGTTATAAAATTGCTTGTAAATTTTGCATTGATTTTTTTTTTTTTTTTTTTAGGAACATAAAACGACAAAGATGAAAATATCTCTACACTAAACACGATAAACAAAAATATTATTTTTGACAAATTTACCAAGTAGATGTGAATGTGATTCTTATACAGCAGAAAGAAACAGTCAAGATCTGTTTGTTGCACGTAAAATCTCAAACTTCGCAAAAATTCTGTATTTGTGCAGTAAACCATCTATATCATTTGAAATTGTTTCTTTTCCACTTTATATATATTATACTTTATATATATATTGATAATAATTTTTTAATAAACGGCAATCCTCGATTGGAACATTCACAACAGTACTCAGAGTGATGATTTAGACAACTTGTTGAAAAATGTGTCTCCTTCTTTGTAAATATTTGCGAAGCACAACACAATTACGAAAAGTGTCTTCGTGAAATTCCTATTTAAGAATCGATGGATTATCGTAGTATAAAATACGAAGAACAATAAATTTCAGTAGTAAACAAACATCAACAGCAATTTAATGGAAAGCGTTTTACAGATAAATCGTTGGCGTACTTGAAACCGTTTCTTCTGTCGATTCGTTTGTTTTAATCTTTTAATAGCATCGCTTCATGTGATTAAAACTAGCAGTAATTTTCGAAGTAATCTTATTAATCGACTAATGTTTTCTGTACTAATCACTGCGATATGTCGAGTGGAAATATTATTTGGAAATCATTTGGCGTGCAGTTTCCTTGTTACCGTTAAATTGCACTCTCCGTAAGCTAGAAACGTTTCAAACTTTTCTTCGTTGTTTCCCATGACACCAGTACAGTTTGCTTATATTATTTAATTTGAAGATACATATACTGTCTTCGACAATGAATACTCGGAGCAATGATTTTTTCTCTTCTAGATTTACTTGTAATCGGACCATCGAATATGCTTGTGAATTACGCGTATACGAAGCACAGTTACATAGTGCAAATGCATGTATATAAACTGTTGTTATGTTATTACTCATTGAGAATTTATACGCTTGCGCCATTCCGTTTATTACGGCTATTAGTATTGGTATTACGGCTATTCCTGACATTCGTAGAATTTGCTTGAGGCTAATTGTACAAATTTCTGGCTGGTATTAATAAACTTTGTTTTACATAGGAACATGGTATATTTAACATAGTATCATTAACTTTTATAATTATCCTATATTTTTGTAATTATCGGAGTAACTGGTAATAATTTTACAAGCATTATTCACAGCCACTGACCATATCACCGCGCTGTTCGCTTCTCCGAGAAATCGTAAAACTTTGTTTCAAGTTTATGTATATTGGTTTTAATTTGCTGAGTTCTACACTAGGAGACGAAGAGAAATCTGATGCTGCCATAAAATCACACGAATATTTCTCAATTCGCTAGAAAAAATTGAGAATTATCTGTCAGAGGATATTTAGATTCTATTGGAGTTTGATTTTGTTGTAATTATTAACGGACCGTTAAACACTTCGAATCGCGTCGAACAGGCGCACATCCCGAGAATCATTTCAAATAGAATTCGATACCTTAAAACCTCCGAAAGTCACGGAAGTCCTGAAGATCCTGCTGACTTTGATAAGTTTTGAAAGCTTGGCGTGTAGTTAATATTTTGCAAGCATTCTGAATCCTTTAATCCAAACAGTATCATTGCCATCAAGTATTAAAGAAGAAACAGGAAGTTCGAGATATCAGAAATGCATTTACACGACCGACTTCCAAGACTTCCACGACTTTTAAGACTTTCAGAAGTTTTAAGCTATCGAATCCTATTCGAAGTAATTCGAATTTGTACAGCCTTGAAAAACATCTCGTGCCGTTTTGAAACTAAAGTTCGAATACCCATCGTTACCTACAATGCAAGGGAAAGCAGAAAGAGAGAGAGGAGGAAAGAGAAGGGAAGCTCTGTTTCATCCAGGTCTGAACTTCATCCTGCTGGTGGACTCATCAGGCAAGGACTCCTTTCCTACAGGCTTGTGCTTTAGACTTTAGACATTGGAATAGCGAACACTAGGTCAAAGGATGTATTTGAACGGAAGGGATGGTTAGCGAGGACTTTTGAGGAATTGTGCTTTGGTCTCTATGCTCTAATGGCGAATGCAAGAGAATCTATACATTCCCTTAATGCGTTCTAGGAAGTAGGTTCTCCAATAACACTAACAAAGGGAGGTCATGAATTGAACAAAGGTCTTTTTAAATGAGGCTATTCCTAGATTGTATTTTACGAAATGCATATACGTACTACAGAATATTACGCATACGAAAAATCAGGAACTTTGTTGAATTTTATTTTCATTTCGGCGCTTTACCATTTCTTTTATCTGACTACGTTTCTATGTTGCTTCTTCCTGTTTTTTCCAGGAGTAACTTGTATAAGGTTGCCTGGAAAGTCTCTTTCGTTTTAGAATGAAACAATAGATGCGAAACATTTTTATATTATATTTTATTACATGTATTAATATACTGCACTTAATGCAAAATGGATCATACGACGTAAATTGTAGGATAAAAAAAATAATGGATCAAAAGAATATAAAACAAAAAGTTTCCTTGTGAAACGAAATAAAACTTTTCAGACAACCTAATACAAATGTATGGATATTCTATAACTAAAAAATTGTACAATCGAGAAGATTCAACTCAAAACAATATTATTCGTAATGTCTGTCTATGAATTTAATCAGCTTAAAAAGCAATAGCAACTATGGTGTTTATAATGCAATAAGTGTGCAAAAGTTAAGAACGAATTGGGAAGCACATTGTCTAAATTGAGTGTGATAAAATTTAGTGCGATAAGCAAGAAATTGGTAAAAATGAACAGTGAGATTTATATAAAGCTCATAAAAGAAGGACAGAGATAAGAATAAATAAAAATATAATTAAGAAATATACGAAATTTGAGAAGAATAAAATCCGTGTGGACCTGCGCGTGTAAAGACTTTCAACTCTGCGTGAGGATAGAACGAAGACTTTTCATATGACTACCATAACAGGCTCCGACAATTGCTATTAAACTTGCAAGTCCGAAGATACCATATAAGACACCGGCGATCGATGTTGTCAGAATTAACCATAACATTTAAATTAAAGAAAAATCTATACAATTATCAGTACTTTTAATATTACGAGAATAACATTAATGTAAAATATTAGATGCACTACAAAGCGCATGTTACGTGCGTGTGCATATTATAATATATTATGCTGAGGTAAGCAACAGCCATGCAGACAAAATTTGGCTAATAGTCAATATGTAAATAATCGAAAAATAAGAGGACAGAAACGAAAGATGTTTAAAGATAGTAGCCAATTTTACGATTATGAAATTCTATAATTGGCCACTGCGTTTACAAAACGAAGAAGCGGAGCAATCATCTTTGAAAACATATTTGTTAAGACAATGACGTATTTGTCGCGTGTACGTTCGTAAAAATAACACCAAAGGGCAAATTATCCCGTAAAGCATCGGAACGATCCTATTAAACTTGAAATACGTTGAAGAAAGGAAGGTAAACTTTCAGACCAGTTCCTATAAAAGTTACTGTAATATCTTAAATTATTATACCGTCTCTCAATGGTTATATTAAATTTTCATCTGATTGCTGCATTATCTCATGTAAAGATGCTATTATTGCGAAGAGAAAAGAATAAAACCGAACGGACGTAAAATCGATAAAGCGTGCTTTGTTCAAGTACGTACACGTTCACGCGTACACGTTTCCTCGCGCACAAAAGGCACGTTTTGGTTGGTCGAAGAAGCGGAGGCACAAGTAAAATCCATCGATCGATCTTAAAGGTCTACGAGTCCAGCGTTGCTTGTGAATGCGTCCCATCCTTGACCGCGGCACTGGCTTCTCTGATAAACCATGTAATACAGAAAGGAACTCGATGTGGAACGGTTTCGACACAGGCTCCCTTAGGAGACCGCGAAAGCATCTCTACTATTGTACGGCCCGCTATACGAATAGTACAAGCATCCTAATCGTTCTTTGCTTCTCTCCTTAGTATTCCTATCGTATCGCCATTCTGCAATATTTCATCTTTTCAGACGTTTTATGTTCTCTTATGTAAAGATCACTTCTCGATAATCCCTTTTTAACACTTAAAATGGAACTAGTCTTGTATTGCGTTTTTATTAGATACTAAATCATGGAAAATTAAAAATACGTTAAAAGTACGATATCTGTAAATATTGCAGTACCAATAAAGACACGTTGTAAGTGTAGATACATGAGGATTTAGGTCGTCATATTTTTTGTTGTTTATTTTCCTGGAAATAATTTACAATTTGTTCATGAGAATATTCGGTAAATTGATACAACGAGTTGGAATGATAGCTTGTAGGCATATTCCCAGTAGTCCATGCTTTAGAGTTAAGTTTGTTCGTAGATTATCGAATGTCTTAGTTAATGAGATCATTGAAATATTTCTGGCATAGTCTTCCCGGGATAAATGCACGTAGAATATAAGTTGTTTGTTAGTAGATGATCGTTGTATAATTATGAATATAAATATGGTGGCAGATAAAGGAAAGTTTATGGAGAAAAAAGTGTAACAGGACACCATAATTTTACAAAATGGATTTATATTAATAAATATATTTAATTTATATATATAATAAAACAAATAGACCACAGAATGGATGACCGTTATCAATATGGTAAAATGCTTTTAATATAGAAGTTACTGAGATTCATAGTGTACCAATTCTTTTTTCTTTTATTCGCCATTGTATATGCATGTGGAAAAGATCTAAGAGTTAAAGTTTTAAGAATAATTAACATTTAAATTAACTTAAACTTTAAATAACATTTCAAACTAATTTAAATTTAATAACATTTGCACACGCACGACGAATAGGAAATGCAGTTTGCGACAAATTTGTTCAATAATTCTATTCGATTAGAAAATATCATTGAATGACTTTCTTATTCGTACCTTATTTACGTATTAATAAAAAGTAAGAAACTTTATATTTAAAAACGGCCTTTCATGGAAATTATTGAAAGAAACGAGTTAATTTGATATTATTGAATTTGTCTTGGTGCCATCTCTAACATCAAAGAGAAAAGATTATATCGTTTATGCAAATTCATGTTATGTGATGTTATGTAATTCATTAAATATAAATAAACATCTGCTTCTATCAAATATTTTACCGTGTACTTTATTTTGCATATTTTATATATCTTTCTATATGACACGAATAGTGTGTATTCTTGCACCTTCGAACTTTTTATAAATGCATAAAAATCCGCAATCTAATAACGTCGTGTGAAAAAGTAAATAAGATCATAATATTTTATCGAAGAAAAATGTTTTTCTTAATTGTCAAATTACGAGAAATGAAAAGCTCGTAACAGCTGTTACAGCTATCATTTTATATAATTAAGTAACTATATAACAGTTATTGATTATATATCTTCATGTATGTATACGATTCTATAGAATATTTTTTGTTGCATAACCATCGTTGAGTTTTTTTTCTGTTTTTATGGTTGTCTAACTATATCTCCACTGTAATATGTATGTACTGTAATACGTATTTCGTATATTTCATCGTTGGTATATATTTTCTTTCCATGCGTGCTTTATAGCTTGGTTCTCACCGTAACCTCGTTTGTTTCATAAAAAATTTATCTCATTTTCCCACTGTTTCATTTTCTTTGCCAATTTCTCCCGTTTTATTTCAGATATTTTATAATTTTTTCTTTCCTGCAAGAAACTATGTTGTAATCCATCTTCTCTTTTCACTTTCTTTTTCTGCGAGTCGCATTGTATTCTGCAAATTCTTGAAATTTTTTATCTCTCTATATACATATAATTCTGCGTCGGTTCATTATACCATATATGATAGTCCGATTTTAATCAAGAAACATTCGATAATCGTGTTATTTATTAATCTTTATTAATTCTACGATTAACTTTATAACCTCATGTATTAAATCAATCAAGCAATTGGTTTCAGGATTTTATTTAGAAGAAACCTATTGGTTTCAATAGGTTTCTTCTAAATAAAATAAAAGTCACAAGTGTTACGGTTAGAATGAATGGATTAATCACCGCACAATATTTTCAGAGATGGTAAGTTTTGAAATTTTAAAGTGCCTCTCGTATTCCAAAATGATAAATGTTATTCTTGATCGTATCGTTATGTGTGACATACGCTAACAAATTCTATGATCGAAGAAATCTTAAGAGGTTATAGTTTTTGCTAACGAAATTTATATTTACTAATTTAAAATAATACTCATTTGTTAATAATGATTGTAAATGTTGCTATGTATTGACCAAATGTTTGATATCGTTATATGATAACATGCATTTGTTATGGGCATATGTAAATCCATTGGTGGTAATCTACATAAGTAACTTGAAACCGAAGAAATAATTATTACCATTTATAAATTATTAAAATAAATGTTTAACGTCTGTAAAACATTAATACTTTTCTATAACAATCAGGAAATAATATATAAAATACTAATAAATACTGCTAATAATATTGTTCTTGAAACAGTTTCTGTCGAATATCCGTCAAATCAAATATTGACAGAATTATTTTAGAAGTGTTATGAACTTCAATGTAAATAGACATTAAGTAACAACTATTTGCAGTTAAGAAGCTTAGAGAAAAGGAATTCGTCAACGACCTAGATAACTTAATTTTAATTCAATGCTATTCGAGCTAAGCTCTGCAGCTTAGAGACCTTTCTTCACTTTGTCGCCGTTACGATAGAGTGGAGGATCCAGAATGGGAGGGAGGAGGTGTGCTGACTGATATTCTATAACTACATGCAAATACGATTAGTTTCGGTAAGAACAAGATAATCTCTCTATACGTAACAATACAGGTAAAAAAGATGACGATCAACAAAGTGAAGAGAATCTCATGCTACATTGATGAAGTTATAGAAGAGATCAGGTGATTTTCACGAGATTGAGAACTGAGCACACCAACCTTACACGTTCACACTTGTTAGCTTAAACTGATCTAAAAAAGTTCAATCATTGCAATTATATTTTTTCAGTGAATCATTTTATTGCAAAATAGAACCAAATTTTACCTTCCACCTGAGTTTCACGTAATTCTCAATAAAGAAACTGTCTATGTAAGAGTAGTTAGAAAATATAAAATTAATAAAATGATATTATTAAGATATATAAATATGCCTCTCATTACCGTGTATCAATTCTCCTATACATAGATAGGCAAACTCGAGACATTTTGCGTGTTTCATACAATTTTTAACACGTTCCTCGTTTAAACTGAAAAAAATTCATGTTTGTTTTTGCTCAAGAATATAATTTTTGTTCAAATTAAAGGAAACACTAAGATATTTAGGTTTACACGATCTTTTCCTTGCAAAATGTATCAAACCCGCCCAGTCTTCTACATATATATGATACATATGCCAAATATCATACATTATGTGTCACGTATGTATCATATATCACGAGTAACTTATTGTATCTTACGTAATGGTAATTGTTGTTAATAAGGACCGTAAGATTGACTCGACTTTAAATATATAAATATAATAATATTAATAATAATGACAATAATCGGTCGAAACCAAGGAACCACATCGACCTGTAGTAATCGATTTGCTGTGTTGCGTTTAGGATAAGTATAAAGAAATAATTATTATTCGCTAGTCTCCCTTTCCACTTTCTTCCATTTTTCCCTTTGCATTTCAGACTGTGCGTTGTTCTCGCTGTTCGCACGTAGTCTATTCTTCTCGGACTTTCTCCATTTTCTCGCATTTTCCGTTTTCCTCTTTCCGAGCTCGTTCTTCCTGCGAGTTATATCCCGTAAACCGTAGTAGTTTGTTGGTCACGGTGTGCAATCTCACGAAGGGCCAGAGGGAGAGAAATAGAGAGAGAGAGAGAGAGAGAGAGAGGCGAAGCGTAACGCCTCCCCTCTGCGCCCTTGTAACCAGGAACCCGAATTCGGTGCATTCACGAGTGTGCGCGTACACACGCGAGAGAGAAACATTTAACACAAGACTACGCAGCAGATGTATTTGGTGTGCTGCTACTGCTATGTAGTGGCTCGTATTTTCGTGTGTGCAGCGAGAATGGAGAATCACTATATGTAGAAATACGTTATACGGTACATTGTGTGGCTAAACAATATGTGCGGCGAAATGCAAGTCTATACACGAGGATGTAAACTTGTATAAGAAACAGATTAAAGAGACTACGCATGTAAGTTGATACTCGCACCCATAGGTATTCGTCACTGCGAAGAATAGATTTGCGTGAAAATGAACGCTTACTTATGCGAAACCGAAATTTAGAAAACAACACTGGAGCTGTTTTAGAATCAAACATGGATGAAAGAAGTAACAACGATCGCACAACGATGATCCCAGAAATAAGAAATATACTGTGTATATACGTTTTTCGTTTATTTTTTAACAGCGAAGCTTTAAAACGCGTGTTCGCTACCGACGAATAATTCGCCATGCAGACCACCTTCAGGTGGTTTCATTAAAAGTACGAGTAGAAAATTCGCTGTGTAAGGATTATTTCGAATTCATTTAAAGTACCAAAGACAAACTCACCGCTAAGAGATAGAAGATTGAAAACATGAAGATGAAGATTAGGGAACATTATATTATCCTTTGGTACAAGAGTGATTTACACGCGATAAGAACAGAATACGAATGAAATCGTGTCTTTGAGTTCTTCAGGATTATAAACTAAAACGAAATGTAAGATATTTAGCGTTTTACGAGTATCGTTCATGTTGTAGATAGAACAAAATACTGTGCTATTCAGTGCAATGATAGTTCGGTAGGTAAGAGTGAACATAGATTAATGATTGGATGAACGAATGTGGAGTGAATCTAGGGACGAGAGTAGACTTAGTAATTCGTGAATGTGATCGCAAGGAGAAAGATTGCCGAAGGGAATAAATGGTAATTCTTAATTTTAATTCTGATTCTAGATGGTGAACATTCTACGCAAAATTGTATTGCTTAAATCTAATTATTATCTGTACTTTTTTCTATCATACTGTCACAGTTGTATTTTTTGAAAAACTAACATTTCTGAATTGTATCACTTTAGAAATAATGAGACGATATATATTTAGAATGTCCCTCGCAACTGGGATAAGCTATAGCCCTGAAACGGTAGATGATAGAAAAGAATTTCATTAAGCAAAATTAAATGTTTTCGAATGAAAGATCATCTAATGTAGGTGGGCATTCCGCGAGTAGTGACGTTTAGAATATTTAAAAATCACTTCTGTTTTATTTTTGTATACATAAGTCAACAGGCTTACTATCTTTGCAGGTTGAAAATTGATTAGCTTAAGGGGGTATTTTAATCTAGAGATATGAATTTTAGATATTTTTTTAGATGCAATAAAAAAAAACAAAATATTTTTACTATCCATTATTTTACAAGATATTTATTAATGTTTAAAGAATATATGAAGAAAAAAAATGAAAAAATTAAAAATTCAAAAAGTTACAGACTTCTGAAGTGGGGGTTTCAAAAAATGATGCACGAAGTTTGTCACGATTGCAACCCTCCTAGTAATCTGAAAAAAAAAGAATTATTAATCTAGAGGAATACTGCTATCGTACTAACTAACAAAAAGTTGAAAAAATAATTTTTTTTCGCAAAATTGCGGCTGTCTGAAAAGAAGAGAAGTTTTTTTACCATTTTTGTACCTTTCCGAATTTTTTAAAGATAGTAAAAATTGAAAATTTGTTATAATTTTAGTTAATACGCAAAAGAAGTGTATAGAGAAGACTCACACCAAATTTCAAGTAAATCGGTTCAGTAGAACTTGAGAAATCGTGACAAGAATTTCGAAAAAAGTAGTTTCGAGAAAAACGCGTTTAAAGTTTCGGGTTAAGTTACGCGCAGTATAAGCCATACAATGGTACTTTATACTTACATTTGTTCAATCTGCGATTCCTGCTCCATACATTGTGCCTTCCTCTACTTCAAAAAAAGCATTTTCCGCACTTCTTTCTTCCAAACGAGCAGTTCTGGCTTCCTTTGAAGCGTTAGATGCCCGTATTTCTGAGCGCTCAATCCAGGTATTGTTACGTTTGACAGCGAACGCATGGGCTTCTGAACCAATCGTGATTCCCATAACGTTTAGTATTTTTAAAATGGGTATAAAACTTTCATTAAAAATACTAACAGGGAGGAAAGTAGCAATTTCAATGGTCCACGTTCCTGCATGAATGTGTTTCGGAGCAAAAGTCTATATCAAAGAATTTAACGATTCATTATTATTATTCTCAGTTTTAGAACCCAAATATCGTTCTAATAAGGTATTTGCAGATAAACTTTCACAGATTGGCTTTATAACTTCCAATACATCGTCACTTAGAGGAGGATTTTCATGAGCAAATTCATCAATACTCAAAAAGTATTTACTTACTTGTGAAGCACCATTGAATATCTAAAACTGTCTTTCTCGAAAACGCTAAAAATGGACATGCAATATTTAACATTACGTACAACATTGATGTACAACAGATCACTTCTGTTAACACTATTCGAAACACTTTAACTTTCTCTAATAAAACTTCCTCTATCTCCTACCGTTTCAGAGCTATAACTATACTTCCGTTTTAACTACGCGAAACACCTGTACATTACGATTTCGCACAAATCTTGCTTTCTCTCCTATTTACTCCTTAAATGTTGCTGACACGCCTACTCGCTGCTGGTTTGGAAACGTCAGTCGTCTCTACTGATGTTGTGACTTGCAACGTAGAAAGATCGGTTACCATCCAAATGCACTCGACGGTTTCTACACAGAGCGAAAACTCTGCCGGTTTACTACCGTTTACGGACTTCCCTTGGCGAATTTCTTCGTATCCGGAGATACTGAAACGATAACTATTGGATCGAGCGCGAGATTACACACGAAACTTTCCGTATACATGGAGATCGCCGCCGAGACTACACCGATCCGACACGTGTACACGATTTAGAGACAAAACGGTTTCCCTGGCTTCTGTACACGAGCTTCTTTCTTCTGACACAGATGGCGTTTCTAAGGCTGTAGAAAGACTACAAATGTATTTGCTGAATTTATGGAATTGTACGTACATTGTTGACGCCATGACGTGTCGATATTCGGATACGTACAACGTAACGACTCGATTTCAGTGAATCGATGGTGTGTTACAAACTGGCAACGGAGTAAGATAATGCACTTGCAATGCAAATGTAACGATGTTTAACATATGTACGTAAGTTTTAGCGAAAGATCGTATATTGAAATTTAATATTTTGTACCTACCAAAATTTGGCATTACAAAAATCTATCTTAAAAAATTGTTAGATTGCGTATATCACGATCACATAAATCACATAACTTAAATAATGACTAATAATTTGCCGAGACGAACGAAAAATTACAACAAAGGATGGGAAGGAATAAAACTGCGTAAGATCATAGGGAAACAAATAAACCTTTATATTTCAAACTTCCAGTAATATTTGAAAACAGAAAGTATCTGAAACTTTGGTTTAATGGAACAAATTACACAAAGTAAAGATTTTGTTACGGTGCAGATAATGTGGAATAGCTGCATCCCAATTTATCTTTATTGTATAAAATTAAAAAACGAGTAGATGATACAATTATTTCCGCTTACGATCTAATCAGGCACAAAAATTGCAGCAGAGGAACTATCATCTCAGGTAAATAGCAGATGGTGTGCCTCGAAATTTACTTGCGGTAGTCACAGATGTAACTTGTCATAACCAACATGTTTACAGTGTACCCGCATTTCACACGTGGAACACTGCATCTACTCTTCTCCTCTTTTGTCTTTGCTGTGTTTCACATTTCGGAAGCGGCACGCAGCATCCTTCCCAGCAGTTTCATAGCTTCGGTATGTATTTCGAACTAGTAACGTGCTATTAAAACCTAAAGTTTTTTTGTATTCTCGGAATGTTGGTAAAATTGATACTATAGGATTAATATGCAAATGAGTAGCTGAAATAATTTATTCTTGTTCAGAATTTGAGTGATCCTTGGATTACGATACGGACAGCACATCAGCTCTTTTTTCGGAAGTTGGAAATTCCCATCTTGCAAAGGTGTGTAAGATTTACAATGCAGACCACGTCGAAAGGCTAAGTGGCATCCTAAGTGCTTGACGGGTCCGCTCTAAAGTGAACCACGCGTCCTAAACCTCAACACCCGATGAGAACGCAACGCTAGACCAGGACTATGAATCGCACAAGACGCACTATATGCGAGACGCCCATGACAGTCCGACAGGATTAGACAGAAACAGATTCCCACTTCATAGGAAACGTTGACTAAAACATACTCCCTAGACTAACGGTTAGAATATAAGCACAAGGTGTTTCAAGAGACAAGAGACTCATCACGCACAAGTCTAAGTTTAATTCTGGTACGTATAGTTCATAATCTTCAGTTTATACTAGACACCACAAATAAACTAACTAAACACCAGCTTAATAGACATCTTTAATTGACCTCCACCTTGAACGTTCATATCGTTCAAGGTGCACGACCTCAACCGAACAGATGCAACCTGAATGATCGTCACCTAGTTGATAGATCGCGACAATTCTAGAGTTTTGACATATTTTGACCATGATCGCAACGATTGCAATACTTGTTGAAAAATTGTTGCAAACGACGTTCTTTTACTTTGCAGATTGAGTCGGAGACGTCAAAATTACGGTTCGCCTGTAAATGTCATTGGATGACAAGTCACTTGCCTCTATTATTTATGGTGTTATAAATTAGATAACGTTAATAATTTCTTAGACACTTGGATATTCTAAATTACCAGCAGGGCTCCAAATATGCTGCACTTTGTCTACTAAAATTCTCCCATTTTTAATAAGATATGTTTAATAAAAGATTTACGTAATTTCTTAAAACTAAGATACTAATAAATATCGTAAAGAAATGAAGAAATATATACCAAAGAAAAGTGGTATAATATTTCAAGAATAGGATAACGGCTATAATATCTGTAGACATAGACAAAAAGTTTATGATCGCAAATCGATGACACTAATCCATGAGATCAGTATGGATATTTATCAAGAACCAATCCCTTAGCATTAATAAATCCGGTTCGTGCGTTACTTCGTTAGCTACAATATCCGGCAAATACAAGAAAGTAATCGTTCATTTTTACTTATTAAATCATGATTAAGAATTTATCATAAATCTTGTGTAATTTGACGTCGAATCTCTGTTGACTTTTACTCAGTCTTGATGAAAAGAGCTTAAAAGATAAAACGAACGTACATATGTGACTTCCGTCTTTCTTCATCTTCTTATTAAATGGTAATATAAAGATAATATAAATAATATAAAAGATAATGTATGTAATGCAGCTATAAGACACTCTCTAATTATAAGTTCCGGAGCTGAAATTGGATTTATTTCATTTTCTTAAGATATATTATCTTCAATCAAGTAAATCTTCTACGTTTAATTTCACGAAGCTGTTTAAGTAATATAACTTTCTTACTTTATGGTTCAAATTCGTGTTTCATAATGCATTCATAGCAGTTATAGACAATATTCTTCCCTCTAATTGTAAGTGAAATCATTGAAGATATTTGAAGACAGCGATCGTTATTTTGAAACTGTAACACTATAGCTTTTACTATTTTTTTCTATTTGCATAGTTCTATAAAAATTCATCTACGGTCATCATAGCAAACTGATTTTATTAAAGCATTAGTCGATATCTTATAGTGCAGAAAATAGCTGAACGAAAGGCTGTTCGAAGAAGCAGATAGTTCGAGATCTGCAATGGCTAAACGGTATTTGATTTTAAATAAAAAATAAAATTCATGATAAAATGCAAACAAACCATCAGCTACTTCCGATATTTGAAACTAATTCGTTATTAGTTGAAAATAAATTGTTGTAGCTTGAATGAAATTTATAATAGCTAGGACCACTGACTTTGTTAGTTTGTTCAAATGGAGGCCAAGAGGCTGAAGAAATCCAGCGTTGATAGCAAATATTTTTCCAACGATATTTAAAAATAAAACACTTCGAATCCTTAATTGTGACGTGTAACAAAAATTTTATTGTCCCAATAAATTCTACCGCCTATTCAAACTGGATTATTATACGCGTTGGTCTATTAAACAGACGAATGATAAAATTGTAATACTCAGTGTATATTAAAATCACTTTAAATACAAATACAGAGACAGTGTATGCTGGTCATAATAATCGTTCGCTCAATGTTACTGTTCAACTCTACGCTTACTATTCGACGGTATGACTCGCTATAATGATTGTTCTAGAGAGCATGTTCGTCTATTTGTATCGACCAGTGATGTTACAAAAAGTTCAAGTGTAACTCCGATTGATAATTAGAAATAACGGCGATAATGTTTTGTCCGGAGCTTGTTTGCCTTTAAACCTAGCGAATCAAAACAATGTTGGCACTCCAAGGTACAACAATATGAGTCTCTTTCGATTCGAATCTCCCATTGACTCATGTGCCGCTACAAAACAAAGTTCAAACTGTATAATAAACACGAATATGTAGAAAGTTAAGAAGAAAATCCGCTACGTGCTGGAAAGTGCGAGGAGGTCTCACCTGTTGACAGCCCTATTCGTGACTATGTGCGTGCCAAGGGTTCGTAGGAATTTTGCCATTATGGTAATTCAAAAACGTTTGGGGTGTTATATTACAAACCGCTTTAGAAATCGTTATGATTTACGCGTTTCTCATTACTTTTCTTCAAATATTTCATTTTTTAATAGCGAGTAACCTATTGATTTTCTGTTATTCTGCAATTCATGCATCTCAAATTACAGAATGGCCTTGTTCCGAGGAGAAAAGAAAGAATTTAAAGAAATTAGAAACTTAAGTACAAGTACACGTTCATTACTTCAGCGCCGCATCTGAAGCGAAACATTGAAAATGTATAGTCCGCATTCGATAATTCAATTTTACGGCTTGGAATAAAAATTAAAGCCAAAAGTTAATTTTGATACAAACATAGCTTGCCGTCGTATTTGAACGTAATAATTTAGCGTAACGGCAACAACGTACGGTGTGGCAATGACAGCTAAATGAGAATGTGTAGTTCTACCTGGCGCAGAAAAGCACGAAATAATTAAAGAATTTAAAAATGATAAAAATGCAACAGCATTGGTAAAACTACATATTATCGGGGAAGTTCCAGTCACTGACATTAAAAAATTAAGGCTTTTGATATTAAAAAAAAATCAAAGAGAATTGAGGAAGAGTTTTAATGCTTTGAGTACAAAATACGCTGCAACTCCAGAGATATTTATATGCGTTAAAAAATGTATGTATTTTAGCAATTAAAAATATATAGGTTCTTTAAATATTACAAAAAAGCCGACAATTTTCTTAACTTCTATTTGAATAAATACAATTTAACACAGGAGAAATGATTGTTTTGTTAACAGGATATTGTTATCCCTCTATTAGTTCGGTTATTGAAATTCTACTATATATTTTTATACAACTGCGTGTGTTCTTTTTTTTTTAATTTACCTATTGCACTTACTTTTAACTACGCTTCTGGCTGCATTAATTGTAACGTACTTGTTCATTTTCTATACAAAATATTAAGATACTGTAGCATCTTTACAATTACTTAATTAACAATAAATGGATTAAACAGATGTTGGTTAAACAGGAAACGATGGTTGTTTAACGTGAACTAATCACAATAACGTATTATAATTAAGACAACTAGATAGTTAATTTGCAACTCTCGTCACCACGGATCCAACGCTCTCTCTCATCCGGACTACACTCTCTCGACAACGCAATTCGCACTCTCTGACTTGTCAACTGATACTGACTATTAATTCGTCTTTGTCCCTTAGCATCCTTTTGTCTTTTGTCTTAGCCCCACCACGTACGTGTTCCGCAACCGCTCGTGGCTAGGGTCACGCAGGCCTTTTCCGCGAAACTATTCGATCGAAGGACCGACGATACATTGTTGGGTCTGTCGGCACTTCGGCTTTCTTGTGACATTGTTTATAGTTCGTTCAATATCTCTTAGGCTTTTCGTGCACGATACTACAATACCTGTTCCTTAAAGAAGTTATTTCTTTCATCGTCACAAACGTGTCATAAATCAGAGGATGCCGGTGGGACTGAGCCTCCGATGGTGCTGCGCAGCGAAAAATACTTGATTAAAAACTTGGAAATCAATTATCAAGACCCGAAGGTGATGTCCCAAAGTAGCCAGATGGATCACTACATTCTTTTTTGGCGTGGTCGCGAGGTTTTTCGATGTTGTTAATGCGATATTTACGGAAAGATAGATGAATCGGAAACTTGGAGGATTTTTAGCCTTCAGAGTAAGAGAAGCGACGCGTAATTCATTTTTATAAAGAGATTTAGTTAATAAAGTTTAATCATACAGATTAGTCGAGAATTCTAGAGGTTCATTATTTAAGCTAAATTTGGTGTCTCAGCAGCCTCAATTAGAAGATTCAGGTTTAGTAGAAGTTTAGTTCAGTTTCATTCAGAAGACTGATCAGCAGTTTCATTTAAGAGACTCAATTTAATGCCAATCAATCAGAATTAGATGGCTTTTCAAGCATCTGAACGTCATATAGAGTTCAATATCCAAGGTCACAGAGTATCGGAATCTCGATTATACCTTACGATCCTCATAGAATGAACAAATTATGAAAGTAATATTTATAGAATTTTTAAATATTATAGTTCTTACACATACAGAAGAACGAGGTTCGTTGATTGTTAAAAATGTCAATAGAATAACATAGAAAGTATTATTTTGGTAAAATTTATAATTTGAAGGAATTACGTGTTATTATAGTTCTATTTGACAGGATAATATTTTGTAAGCAATTTAATAGTACGTACGCAATCTCTTTCGTTCGTTTGAAACATTTTTTACCATCACTGTGTCGCAAAGTTTCTAACGACATTGTAAAAATGTTTATAATGCGTTTGTATGAAAGCAACATTCTATGGAGTGAAAGATCATCTACTTTAAAAAAAAAAAAAACTGTATTTTTTTCGGTAAAAAATTCTGACAAATAGCTTTACATCCCTGTAATTTTTAATTAGTCGTCATTGAAAGAGTTTTGTAAAAATCAGAACAAACAATACATGAAAAATATATGCCATGAATAGGATGGATAAAATGAAACATTCCAATCCAGTTTAACAACTTTTATCGGATCCTTCCGATACAAAACGAAAAGCACAGTGCTGTTGCTTTTAATTCCTGTATTTAATTGGCAAACATTTTACTATTTGGTAGATTGTTCATAGCGAATAATTCCCTTCCAATCGCACAAAATACAAAGTGAGCCATTGGATGTAATCCGGATTTCGAACTGAATATAGATGGACCATTCCGCTTTTTGGCAAAAGAAGACAAGGAAGACAAAAGAATATTTTTCATTATGTTTGTAATTATGAGTTTCGAAGCTACCTTATTTTCCTTTCCTTTCAATCAAACGAATCATATACCCAGCATGATCCATCAAATGTTTCGCTGTTAAATCATGTAATACCCATGTGTCGTTAGAATGACGTAAGCAAGACAATTTAAACGTCCACATAAATGTTGATCTCAGCGTGAGTAACAATTCTCAAAGCTGCTCTCGGATGTATGTAAGGGTAAGTATGGTAAGAAACTGTCGGACACCAAGTGATTTGTCAGGGAGTTATATTGTATCGTCATGTTTGGTGCATCATATCGTATGCCATACACGTCAATAACAAAAAGAAATGTTAATTGCAAATATCTAGATTATTTTTTTAGATTTGAAGCGACTTTGTAATTTGTTCTATAGGGACATTCGATAAATCTTTTTCGCCGGATAATAAAGTAAATATAACACGTAGATGATTTCTCACTAGAGAGCATCTGTACGTACAACAATTATGAGTATAGTAAATTTGTGAGCAAAAGTGTTGTTTTATTATTCCCAGAGAAGGCCATTAGCATGCTTTCTATGCTATCTTCTAGGTAGGTTGATTGTATACAGTTCCTTGGCTAGGTCGTTAGGATGATTGTCTAATCTGGTTTTGTATTTGTCACTGCAGCGTATAATTTCCTCGGCGACTGAACTGATTTCCAGATCTTTATGGAGTTCGTCATTTCGCAGGTACCACGGTGTGTTTACTATGGTAAATATCTAGATAGCATGCATTAATAATAATATGAGAAAGAGGGAGAGAAAGATGTAGCTTTATTCAGTTTCTTCATAATTTAAATATTTTTGTAAGACAAATTCGTATCGCCAACATTAATTCCTACAAGAAAATTAATTCTCTGGACAGGAAGCAATCACAGTTGGATTAAAATAAATCATGTGTATCGATGTTAGTACAAAGGTTCTTAACAAAGTGTTCTCTAACATATTTACATATCGCATAATCATTATTATAAAGTAGGATTTTAAAATGAAATCTAGACACAAAGATCTACATAAGGAATTAAAAATGACATAAAATTGCTTAATTATTATATTATAAACCTAAAATTAATTCGCTATTTAATGTAAATATTGTAAACTCTGCCTCAAACAACGGCTAATACAATTTCGTTTCACTGTAGGGAATTATTTTTAAATTCTATCGTGGTTAAAATAAAATATGAGTTTTATACAATAACAGTTACTTAATAGCTGTAGTAATAATAAAACAATTAATCAATAATTAATACAAACATACACATATATAAAGACTGAGTTAATGGTTAGGAAATATAAATAAAATAATTTGTGACGCGATTATTCTGTGAAGAAAGTTTAATATGATGTAATTACACAAGTTTATGTGTTGATATTAACATGGAATAACAGAGAGTTAATTATGAGATAAAATGGAAATTACGTAGTTAAATACATAAATAATAGTATTATACTGAGTTACTAATTATCAAATACTGAAACAAGTTTCTAGCCACAAAGTGGACGTTAATCCAATACCTTAAAATAATCTACAGAAATGTCGGTTGGGTAATATTAAAATGCACTCTAAAGTCATCGAAGTTTTCAAACTAAATGCGCCAAGTTTCGTCGCTACTTCAAGCATTATATCAAAATTGTCCATTTACCCGGTCGCTACCTTCTCTTGAATCTATTTGGAGTCGGCGGATCGTCAAAAACTTCTGTTTGCAAATGTCAGTTTCCATTGTAAAAGTTGTTATAATCGTTTTACGTGCAGATTGGGTCGAACGGCATCCAAATTTAATTATAGCGTTAAAGATCGAGTAGGATAACATTGTTTACACAATTTAAAAATATATCATTTGGAATTTGAAATATCATTAAATAAGAATATTTTAATTATTAAGATTTTTATCTTTTGCTTGACGTTTAGAAATATTTCCTTTTTATACTTGTCAATAATTAATCAATTTTAATCTGGTATTATATTTCGGGTAGTGAATATGTATACAACTTGGATATTCCAAACTATTTTAAAATTTCGATATTCTTATTGGACACGTTCTACCAATTTTAACATTTTATAAAACGTTATAAATGCAATATCCATCACATTTTTGTTCGTTGAATTTTCTCTTTGATTAGCAATTTTCTTTGACTCTGTCGACTTTGAATCAAAACACGGCGTGTAACAACCTTGTTTAACAGTTTATTTAAAATAATATGATTAAGGTAAAATGGCGAATGGATAATATCACGTTTGTTAAAACCACTTCCTTTTAAAAACAATATGTTTAAATTTGATAAAGGATTTTATCGTACTACCTTCTGAATATCGCGCTGAAATTTAAAATTCCGGTATGAATCGATAAGGTAGCTGTAAGTAAGACGATTGCCGTAGCTATTATAATCGGAATCGACTTTTGCAATTGAAAGCTTTCAAAAATCCTCTTCTCGCCAACAGATTTGAGGAAAAAGTTTAGCAACGTGAATATAGGATACGGATGAAAGTTCAGTGTAAGCAGGCAGGAAGCGATTCTTTATGAGAAAGTACGAAAAAAAGCTGCGGAATAAAATTTCAGCGTTCGTAGATTTTGAAACTGGATTCTCTCGAAACCAGAGCCTGCAACAAAAAACTTTAATTCCATACTTTTTCTTTAACTTTTTACACACGCTCTGCAAAGATCTCTGAATTATTTCAACAATTATTTATTGCATTAATCCCACAACATGTGGCGAGACCATCTCTAGCACCGATTGTTGCTGTAAATAATTTACAATGCATACAGTGACTCTCGAAAGTATTGGAACACTCGCTACAGAAAATTTCTATGAGTATACTGTGTGCATTATACTTTTCTCATAGTAAAATTTGAAACCAATCCGAAAATGTACATAGAAATTTGGTTTTTATAGCGGCAAATTTTAAGCCACTCGGAAATTCGATGTACATAAAAGTTGTAAGACATTCATTGCACACACACAGTTAGTGAAAAATTGATATACAGCATGAAGGATGGTCTTGCTAAATATCGTAGTTTATTAATACAGTAAATAACTGACTGCCCAAATACTTTGCAGATGTGTATGCTTCCAATAAATAGCTCGTAATTTCTATAGAGATTTTTAAATCCGTTTCAAATTTTATCACTTTATGTAAAATTTTATCATTTTATGTAATCACGACAGCCGTGTCTACTTACAGTGCCGATATAATTTCAAAATGTTTTATATAACATAATACACAGAAGAAAGTTTCTAAGAATGCTCGAATACTTTTCTGAGCCACTGTATAGAGAATCTAGAACCAAATTTGCGTATAACAATAATTTTACATATAAAAGCCTTACTCATGTACACGTACCTATAAGACCTTAAGACTTCTCAAACTTTCTTCGTCTTTACTCGACTATGTGGAAAGATGACTTTCCTATGAATGGAAGTAATGTTGGGAAACGAAGAAGAGATAATCAGTAGAAAAGTTCTCGACTATCTATAACTAAGAACCAAGCTAATATACATACGAAGATACATATGTATATGTATATTGTACATATTCGGTGGTTTGACCAGGCAGCCCACTTGCCCCTTTTTCACAGGCCAAAACGGCAATCCCCGTAAGCGAGGAAGTTCATTTCGGGTTTTACGTCCGTCACGAGTGTGTTCCTCCACTCGTACCATGGATTTAGCGCAGTAACGAGGCCTGATAAAGCCACTCAACTCCTCGCTTCGTACCACCGCGGAAGTCACGATGGCTGGATCGTTCCTATATTCCGTTTTTGCACCGACTGTTGTTTTTTCTGTCGGTTTTTCACCGGACAAGCTTCTGTCGACTATTTATAAGTTCAACGGTGTTCCATTCCCTTAATTGTAGTTCAAATATATAATCAATAATCCCCAGATATAAACGAACCATGCGAAACTTTAAAGCGGATTAGATGTTTCAACTTAGTCCTTAGCACTTATTGATTATAGCATTTTTTTAACCGTGTGGTGTGTTAACGCGATACTACGAGCCACGTTACGCAGGATATATACGCAGGATAATGATTGGAGGAATTTATTAGAGGAGGTTATTACCGTAATAAACAGGCAGATTGAGAAGCATAAATTGTCTTTTATTAAATATGATATTCCTACTACTGTAAAGAGAAGCGAGGAAGAGAGGTGAAATTGTGTTTCGTCCAGGTGTTTCGCCTTGCTAGTGGTTCGTCAACAAGGCTTCCTAGGTGGTCGTTGCTACATTGTTAGGTCCAAGGACAATGGAGCCAGGTCAAAGATTGCTTTTATGGAAATGGAATGGTTAGATTGGGATTTGTGGGAATTGCTGTTCTGCTGTGATACTCCTGATTTCAAGTCTTGCAGGATAATCACAAATTTATTGAAATTAGATACGATGATGAAATTAGATTAGAATATCAGCATGTAATTCGTGGACTAGTAAAATTTTAATCTCAGGCTTCGATGTTATTAAGATCAAAGAACATTTTCAAGTATTGACGATAACTATCTTTTTCCTTTGCCATCGTTTTTTGAGAAAGCATTTTTGGCAGTATTATGATTTTAAGCAAAAGTTTTAAACCATATACGTAGAATAGACGGAAATGATTTTGCTTTTAAAAATTAACATGAAGGTAATTATAATTTTACTGTTACTCTGTAAGAAGTACTTAGCATTAAAACAACATTTTATATTAATTATTTGGAAACCATTGAATAATTTCAAATAATCTGTGCTACGTTCGCTTTGTTGACAACAGGAATTTTCTCCACGGTACCGTCGAGTAATTTTTTTATTAAAATCATTTGTTATCTTCTGTCATCTTTTCCCAACAATTCCAAGCATATCTTCTTTTTCTATTCGTTAATCTCTTCTGATTCGTTCCAAGTTCCAAATATTAGGCTGTCCGAAAAGTTTCTTTTGTTTTATAAGGAAATAATAGACGCATAATGTTTTTTGTTTATTAGTTTACTGAATTATACACAAAAGTAATAATAGAAATAGAACGAAATGGATCATACCTAATTCAATAAAATAATATAAGACAGAAATTGTTGTTCATCTATTATCACCTTGTGAAATGAAAGAAACTTTTCGGACAACCTAATAATATAATTCTATTTTAAAAGTATCAGTGACGCTCTACAAACAATTAAACAATTCAACTTTATTCTAAATAGTTGTGTTTGTATATGTGCAAATAGTCTTTGTCTTTGTACGCCTTTGAATATTAATGAAAGGAATACTTAATTCAATGCGTCCCTATTATCGCATGCACAGATTATATTACGCTAACCACGATTTCGTTGATCTACTTGAAATGGAATACTTCAGACTAACACGAGCTTATAGTTTCCTAATCGTAGTTTATAATCTGTCCAGAGTAGATGTTATTCTCACGATAATTGGTAACACGAATGTGGTTAGTGTGAGTGTGGACTTGGCTGAAATTTTAATAAATTAAATATAATTTGATGAGATGGATTCAATATATGCATAAATCGTTATTCATGTATATTTTAATTAACATTATAGTATACATATATATTTTATTAAAGTAACATATTTTATTAACGGAATATGTAATACCGAAAATCTTGATTTGGCAATGAAACGAGAATGATATTTGAAAAATATATTTATAAGATTTTGTTCCTTTCACATTTCCAAATTATGAGGTTGAATGACACGACGAGATGGAGATCTTCCTAATTTTCTTATACTTGTGAATAATACATGGAAGGCCACTTTAATCTCTTAACGTAAATATTTCGAAAAGTACGTTGACGAGAAAGAAAAATATTTTTTTTAAGGTATTACAGATGCGCAAAAAAGAGATCTTTATATGAAAGTAAAATTTGCTAAATTGAAGCGGAATCATCCATGTGGTTTTGCGCGTAATACATTTTGCATAGTTCATAAATATATATATGACATATTCAATTGTGATATTTCGTGTAACATTTTATCAAGTAATGTGCGTATTACGAAATAAGGTAATCAGAATTACGGAATTTTTTAAATATTTCAACGTTTAATAACACCGCATAGGAATGTTAATACGTATTTGTGTCTTCTTTCTTAAGATTGTCATAAGTTGCTCTTGATATTTATGAAAAAATTTGCCATTTAATTGGAATGGATATTTTGTTACAAAATTTTTCAAGAAAATGGTATATATGAAGGTGTTTTATTACTTCCAATTATTAACTAAAAACCCCGCTTAACATGTGTCACTGTTTTTTTTTTTTTTTTTTACGTGGAGGAAATCCGCACGGACGCCGCGTCGCCTCTGGGGGGGAGAGAAGCGACGCGGTAGTGTCGGACTCCAACCGACTAAAACCTCCACGATGACCTTCCCTGTAGCGGTCGCGGGAGGCCCAGGAACTGCAGGTAAGCGACAAACACTGGGCCTCCCCAGCAATTTTTTTTTTTTTTTTTTTTTTTTTTTTTTTCGTAGCCGCCTGCCCCCCCTACCATGTGTCACTTAACACATAATTAACTCTTATCTAATTTAATGACCGCAGCAAAGTAAAAGTAAATATCGCCTATGTTTACTATTACGTGTTTTTCTTTAATTGAAGTATTTAAAATAAAGTTGTCTAACTAAAGGTATTGTCCTTTAATTAACATAATGCTCGTGATATTTGCATTAATATATTAAAACGAGACAGCCTAATACACTGTACACAATAAAGTGAAACGGTGGAAAATCAGATACCAGTCGTTATCGAAGTTCTATTAACTAAACCGTACGTTCAATTACAGTTAATCGTCGCGTCGGGAGAAACTATCGGGATTCAAATCTTGCATTTTCATAATACTTTAGCTCCTCGTGTACTTATATTTCAATACTTGTAAAAATAAGAACATTAGAAGGAATATTTCTGTTGTGTTTTAATTTAGAATTGAAAGTTACCTTGTATTTCGACGAATCTCTTTGTTTTTTAATTTCTTTACTGTAATCTATAAAAGAGAGCCCACAATATGCACATACCTTTTCCTGTACATACACGTTCCATATGATATACGTATCATAAAATATTAAACACAAATATGCATGGTGATGCACTAGCGAAGCAGATTGTAAAATCTCTTCGATAACTCCATACTAAAAAGAAAACACTCCACTGACCTCACTAAAGAAATAAAGTAGTCAAACTCGAAGATGGTATCCCGCTGGAGGTAGCCATCCACATGTTATTTAGCAATTAAGTTAGAAAAATTTGCCAAATGTCCAGTTGTACAAATTTTAAAGTATAAATTAAATAAAAAAAAAGTAACTCCATAAGTAACAACTCGAAGATGGTATCCCGCGAGGGGTAGTCATCCACATGTTATTTAGCAATTAAGCTAGAAGAATTTACTGAATGTCCAGCTAGACAAATTGTAGAGTACAAATTGAATAATAAGAAAAAAAAAATAGGTAATAACTTTGAAATCTCAAGTAAATGACAATAACCGAAAAATTAATTTTCTCTTGTAATAAAAGCCATTGATAGTATTAGGATAAATCTTGTAGTACGTATTTCAACATGTTCATTAAACGTTCGTTCCTAAAGAACTTTGAAAAATTAACACTTTCATAAAAGTGATCGTAAAATTGTCCCTGACTTTGAATTTCAAGGTCGAAATTTTTGTTATTACATCGTGTACTCGTCACAAGAAACAAGTTTGTCAAACGAGCCAAGGATCGCAACCATTTCCTCGGGAAAAACTGTTTAAGTTTCATTAATTGTATATGAGTGTGTATATGTATATAATTATATACCTTTTTTTAAATTTTATTAATTACATATATATAAATCTTTATAATATACGTACATTTTGCAAAATAAATTTAAATCGGGCACATTCCCTTTTTTACCTGATTGGTTAGCTTCTACGTTAGCTCCTACGTTAGCTCAGTCAATTAGACATCCCTTTATCGCTTTATCCCATCCCCTATTTCTTACATCGTTTGCACCCTTTTTCAAGAATGGAGCGCAACTTTGCGGGGAAATTTGTTTACTGCACATCTGGTGACGCAACGGGTCTTCTCCGGAGTGCTACACATTTGATATACCCTGTCGTTGGTCGCTAGACTTTCGACAAGTGGGCTGTTTAGAAACTCGAGATTTATGATTCTCGCGGACGCAATTGAGGCTGGCAATGAAACTGAAAAAAAAAAGAAAGAAAGTACATGCACGCAATCCAAATTGTAGTGACGGATAGAAAACAGCTTCCTCGGAAATAGCTTCACTGCCGTGTGGTGTCATAAATTCTACCGGCCATCGGCACACAAACGGTTTTTACTTCCGCGTGCCTTCGCAATCACAGTACTCGGTTAACATCATCTATTCACCTGACGGTACCTGCCAAAAATCATTAAAAATGAAATCCTCACAAGCTCTCCGATATATTAAGATCGAAATCACAAAGTTCGGGATAACAACCTGCTATCTTGTGATACACGAAGGAATCGATGTCAGCGACACCCGATCAACAACGAAGAGCGGGATCAAAACGGATTACTTCCTCCTACTTCTTTAATTCAGAACTAGGATAACATCTAGCTACTTTAAGCTGGAAGTCGCAGTCGTATTATACCTCAGGTTTTGTGACTGAACTGATTCTCGTGGGATTTATTAACACCCGTTGTGAAGTTTCTCACCGGGAGAAGCGCGATACTCCTCGCCATCTAGCATCGAACTTTGTATTGCTGTTGCGCTGGCCATCTACGTCTCAAAGAGAGAGGGAGAGGGAGAGAGAGAGAGAGAGAGAGAGAGAGAACACAGCAGACTACGATGGATTGAACTTCTCCGTTGTTAGATTTGTGCCTGCAAGCAGAATCACAAATTCTGGTGTTTAGTCTAAAATACTTCTAGTGAGCAAAATGCAAACACTTACACGTTGTAAAGGTAAACATTTGTTAACAATAAGGCACTGCATTCGTACTACTTCCTATATCGAACGCGTGATGTATATTGTCAGGTTTTTTCGCAAAACAGCGTCAAAAGTGTTATAATGTACTTATACACATTCCACATACATGCGTGCATACATATAAATACGAGCTCACAAATGGAAATTAGGAAGTTATAATCAAATATACAATGGCGTTATATTGGTTTTTTTTTTTGACGTAACCAGAATTTAAAGAAAATAAAGAACAAGACGGGAAAACCGATTGGTCCTCAAGATTATCAAATTACCACAGCTGCGGATTTTTACTTGTCGTAAGAGGAAAAAATTATTTACTATGCAGGAAATAATTTCTAATGCATCGAAATCATGGAAAACCAATGAGAAATTCATAATTATAATAAATATAAGTTTTCGTAGATGTCAATTTGGTGTATACTGAAGACGATACTTGAAAATGTATGTAATTTAAATATCGTCAATCTGCTTTTGTGTTTTATGAAACGAAAATCATGTTCGTATCTTATTCCGTATTTTCATTCTAATTTTTAATAAAGCATTCTCTCGACCCGAGACATAATTCTGGCAACCATTCGTTCCATTGTTCTTTCCTATGTGCCTGGCCTGATATCCAGCGCGATATCCCGATGTCTGATGATAAGGCACAGATCTACTAGATAGTCTAGATACTAACGAGTCCACTAACAGGTCCTGAACAAGACACACCGTCTGTTTTATTCTGCTTTTTTCTTTTCTTTCATTTTTCTTTATTATTTTCATTCACAGAGTTTTATGGAAAATACCTGCGACATTCTATATATATAGTAGCAAAAAATTCAAGAGATGTTCCTACAAAGGAAAGTGAAGAATAATTACGTTCGAAACTTTGTTTATCAGTTATTGACATTTAAAGATCAATCAAAATATCCCCGAGGCCCACGAATTTTCTGCACAAAGCGAATTTAGGTCAACCTAAGTGACGAGGAACACGGTGATCCTGAAATCCAACGACACATGAGTGGCAGCTTATGTACCTTGTATAAGTCGTAAAGTAGAAGACTATGACATTCGTCGTAAACGATCCTGTTCTCCCATAGAAAACCGCGTTCTATGCTACACGTTAAATCTGTCTATTCGGAGAAATTCATAAAAGAACGAGAAGCAGTTTCCGAATGGAGGTTATTAATGTTTCTTTCAGTCCTCGAATTTGCTCATGTAATTGAAAAAGGAAATGGCACAATGTACACTATATGCATAACGTACGTGATGCACACGAAGAAGTATTACATAGTAATATTCATATAGGTACAATCGTGCACGAAATAAAGCGAAAGAACAAGGAAAGTTATAAAACTACAGTAAACTAAATCAAATTAAATTGACAATAAAACTATACGTTAACTATACGTTAAGTTATTTGATCAACATTAACTTTAATGTTTGTGTAAATTAATTTAATTACTAATTAAAGAAAATATTCGAAGTATCGCGTTGAAATATCTCTCTCAATATTTCTCTTTCGTCGTGGAAATCTATTCTTTCGAAACTGGTCTACGCAAGTTACAATACCTGCGAGGCCACTTCTAAACGAGAGTATGGCCATTGTGAAACTGGGCACAGGCTGTTCACCTGATGTGTTTGATTATATCCAGAAATATGTAAGACATAATTTGAATGATTTTAAAGAGAGAATATACAAGAAAGATTGTTTGTACTCGGTCATTTTTTCCACATTTTTCAACACGGTTGATACATTTTTTATGTTCAAATCTTGCAGCAGGTGTAGGAACGTAGTTATGAAAATTGTAATTACATAACAGTTTTGAATATTGAAATAGTAAATAAATTCCTTGTCTGTATTAATGAATGGTTTAAATAATATTCATCACTTCGTTTAAAACGAGCATTTATTGATTGATAATGTTTTTCCTTTTTTATTAATTTGTGTAGAATAACACCATAAAGTCTACTAATTTCGTGCATTATGCCTCGAGAAATAATACGTTGTTATAGGTAAACATCTTCATTTAACCTTCTCCAAAAAAAAAGAACTTTAATGGCGTTACATCTTATAAATGTACTCGCCCTGATAAATGATAAATCTTCTACGTGATTTTATTGAATGTGATTCATCGTCATATATTAGGTTGTCCGAAAAGTGTCTTTCTATTACAGACACGTCTTTTACAAGGATGCATCTTTATATAAACATGAAACCTAATCTGTCGAACGTTGTGATCTTTATTTTGATAGAATAAAATGGATTATACGTAATTCGATAAAATAATATAAAAGGGAAAATGTTGTGCATCCATTATTTCCTTATAAAACGAAAGAAACTTTTCAGACGACCTAATATATACGAAATTTACTGACAATAATATAATTTCCAAAATGTCAGTGGACTTCACTTGGAGTAAGATATCTAACAGTAAGTACAATATCTTTATGAAGTGCGACTGACAGCTTAGTTGGATTTAATTATTTCTAAAGTAAAATTTTGTAACTATTTGATTACCAGTTGGTCGAACTTGAAACAAACATCTGTTTCACTTGAATATACTACTTTCGATTTTCTTTTTCTTTTTGCTTTACGTGAGCCAAACTTACTTCACAACTGCTTTTTTTATATGTTAATCAGTATACTTGAAATTTAAATATAAAATATTCACAGATATGTTATTTCTGTTACGTTGCAGATAATAGATGTCATTGGAAAATCAGATGAGTGATGAACTATACAGTTCGATATGCAAGTTCCCGTTAATCGATCATTAATTTCGATCGTTTTGTTTGGAGTTTGAATATGATTCACCGAGAACTCGAACAAGATTCGTGGCTACCAGAAATATAACAAACTGTCGTTTGAGAGACCGAACGTGGTTCTTTTATTATCTGAAAAAAACACATGTAGATTAGTTCATGTCCAAAATATTGGTTTTCCAATCAACAAGCTTCAACGGTATTGTGTTCGCTAGACTGCGGATTTTTACGCATTTGTACAACATTTCGAACTGCAAAAATACACGGAATTCATGTGATATACAAAAATATGTAAAATATCCAAAGTAGAGAACTTACAATTTTTCATAAATAAGACGCGTGTAGTATAAAAGTTTCACTTTTTAAATTATGCTCATAAAAATATAATTTTTTTTACTATTATTTAATTTGTATTTTACAATTTGTCCAGCTGGATATTTGGTAAATTTTTCTAATTTAATTGCTAAACAACATGTGGATGGCTACCCCCAGCGGGATATCACTTTCGAGAAAATATAAATTTGAATAAAACTTGGCAGTCTACTGATCGCTATTCCATTTTTTTGTACGAAGATGATATGGATTATCCTTCATTATCAGAATACTCTCGTATCTGAACATTCTGTTATCCAAGTAGAATATCTACTAGTAACAGATGCCCTTTTCTGTTTAATACACTATTGTTATACGTATCAAAGTACAAACAGTAAATGAAAATGTCGAGGATGCGCCGTCTTTCACTGAAAATTTATGTAGTTAAGCGACCAAAAAGTACGCAGCCCTTACGTATTACCATAAAACAAATTGACAATTTCTCTGACCTCCCTTGAGACAAATAAAATTTAATACGAGAAAAGTGATTGTTCTATTAACTGTCCGAAAATTTTATTATCCGAACATCTTTGTCTTTATTAGTTTGGATATGGGAGATTCTACTGTGTACCTAAACGAACGTGAGGTTTTTGAAAAGTTCTTTGGCAACGCCGTTGAATTTCCTCTACATCTGGCTTTCGAGTGTACGTGCCGTGGTGCTGCTTTTTTATTGATTCTTCGAAAATATCGAATACATGACGTGTCTGTGGCTATTGCAAGCGAAGCCCTTGTTGCGGCAGGTTAATTAATATTGTCAGAAATAGACTGATATTTCAACAAAATATACGCAAACATGTATCATCTTGTTAAATGAAAAGATACTAACAAGTCGCGTGTATCGTTTCGTTAAAAGGAGCGACGTTATTCTATTATTTATCGATACCATGCTTTGTCGAATGTACGCGTGGGAGCGTGCGCCTGTGAGTATAATATTAAAAATGATAGAATATATTGACCAGATCGTTTCGTAGGAATTGAGAAAAAGAATTCTACGCTACGCGGTGATATGAATAATCTTGCCATACGCTATTACAAAATGTACGGAGGAAACATATAGAAATTTATGTTCAGCTTGACTGATAGAATAACGAGTTTGTAATAGAAAAATATATTGAAATAAATAAAAATATAAGTATAGTGTATGCTGATCCAGATCCTCACTCTTACAGTGTTACAATACAATAGAAGAAGCCATGATAGAGTGCACGTTCACAAATTTATAGCAAAGGACATTACCAGAAAGTTAACCTTGTAGCTCTAGCTGAAGGCTACGAGAAACAGCAATAGAAATCTACTTATAGCTCTTCCGTTTCTAGAGCTTGTAATCCAAAACATAATTTATATTCAAGGACACAATAATATGGACCTCCCCTTATTTCGAATTTTTTGTTTCACTAAATTCTATTCTCTTCGTAACAGTGGTCTCCAGGTCACGGATATACAAAAGTAAATATGTAGAGCTTTTCTTGAAGTAATTACTTCAACAATTTATTTTGTGGATTGGAGGACGATCAATGTCTTTCTTGGTATCCAAATTTTCTCGTACGAATCGTTTCGACAGTTAAAAATACCTATTTGCCCACAAAAAGTTCTGACATATTACGAATCTGTACATTGAATTTACACTTGCAATATTTATACCTACTTAGACATCGTAAATGTTACAGGCGATCTAATACACGTAGTATCATGCAGAACACTGAAAGCTTTCAAGTAAATCGCGATATTTGTTTGTAATTCTATAACGTATAAATCATTCAAAAGCAAATTTCATATAATTTCTTGTTTTCACTTATGGATTATCTTACAGCAGTCTATCCTTTTCTTATCTCCGTAGTTTCTTATTTTTGTCTGTATGTAGATCGAGCTTTTACAATTTGTAGGCACAAAGCACTCTGCATATAAATAAAACGCGAAACATTGCTTTTTTAAGCTATTATGATGTTAAATAATTTAGAATTCATATTTTCGACTCGCGAGTCACGAAGGTAAACGTTATGGAATTATTTCAGTTTAGTGTATCGGATATCAAAGTTTGAGTAATAATTTTCAATTGATAAATAAGTGATCATTGGCTAAATGATACCGCATGTATCCTGAGGAATTATTAAATTGTAGAATGTATCTAACAATGCACGATTGCTATGTATGATACTAAAGGAACTGTTTCTTTCATAACGATAACAAGTCGGAAAAGACTACAATTTCTTATTAGATAAATACGTATATTATTTAATAATAATATCTATAACTGTAATATATCTGCTTTCTCTCTTGTCGTTGATATTTTTCGAAAATCGAGGGATAATACACCTCAGATTTTGCGCAAAATACTCTTTTTTTAATATTCTTTTTTTCCCTATTAAACACTGTCTCCATTTCTATCTATATACAAATTATAGCAACTAAGCTAACTTCGAAAACTATTAATTCCATATTCTAAATATAAACCGTGACTAATAAAAAACATACATATTCAATAGTTTTAGATGCTTCGGCTCTATGCAATTTTGTGGAAGTTAACGAGTGTCAATAGAAGGGGCGTGCTCGTTGTTAGTAATACATAGGATAGAGCAATTCGTTAATTTAAATGTAAAAGGAAAATATTTACTCCCGATGTGGCTACTAATGGGCAAGCTTTCGCAGGTAAAACGAAGCTTTGTTGCATTCTCTTTGCTGCGACAAAGTGAAAAATGGAATTGGATGTGATGTATTTTCGCTCGGTGGCACGAAGCTGAAAAAACTGGCAACGAGACAAATAGGTTCGTGCGGTTAACTCGAATTAAAGTTAGTAAATTTGTAGTGTTGGTCCGATCAATATCGAGAATTAAATTACCTGATAATTTATAAGTTCCTAACTACCGTAATTATCGGCTGAATCAGTCTCACCCGACGTTTATCGAAATCCCAAGTAACTCTTAATTAACCTAAATGTATACCCGCAAATCGATGTCGAAAATTTAGTTTTCACGGTACATTCTATAGGTGAAATTAGCTATGCTTATCGGACCATATAAATTTCTGTTACGAACAATATTTATGTAACGCGGTGTAATCTCGATATGTTACAAAGATATATGATCGATATATGATACGGTCTCCCCTATAAACATTTCCAATCGGCGATAGCTCATTAGCAAGCTAATGATTTTTCCAATGCTAATTGAAACTGTAATCTATTGTTCGATCCCTGTTACTTTAATCTAGCTTCGCTTCGTTTGTGTAAGTTGTGTCAGTTTTTCTCGATAAAATGTTAATTACGCGTGGGATGAGATTTTGCCATTTTTTATGATTTGTTTTAAAATCTAGTGTAATTTCATTCAATATTAAGTCAACTAGGAATGCGCTGTTACATATGTATATGGAAAGGTTAAACAACGCGTTCAATAAAAAACCGTAGAGTCGCTAGATGCAAAACTATGATTTATTTTTCTGGGTTGCTGTGTATCGCATAAACACATCACCAGCATAAACGTATGGTACCCGTTAATACCTGTGACTAGTCATTTTAATCGTTCGAGTCTCTTAAATTGTATCTAATCTGGAAAGAATTAGAAATTTCATTGTTGTAACATCCTCCTTTTTTTATTCTCTTTTCCCTCGTATTTTTCTTTTACTGCACAACTTAATTGCTTGAATATCAATGTCGTTTTCTATGGCAGGATGTTGTATTTCTTGAATAGATGAATTCTAGATAGAAGCATATTGGCTTAATACATAACCGTACATATAATAATTAACAAAATGCATTCGTTTTGTTTCTGGAAGATTTACTTTCTATAACATCAAACTCTGACCACGTGCTGGTGTGTACACGAACATTCAATAACATTATAGATATTGTTTAACCCTTTAAGAATGACAAGAATCATCCGCCAGTTGCACATATGTGCATCAATTTATATGTAAAGTATTTTTATTAAATTCGTTGGTTCATTTTTTTATGAAAAGTCACTAGTCTTACACTTTACATCAAACTTAAACATTGGACTGTCTTAACATTTTCATAATCTTCTTTAAATGCTAAAATGCTGCGAACAATTTTTGTGATACTTTCCCTGAGTTTAAAGTGATATAAAAAGTTTACGCGTATATTTTAATTATTCATGATGGCCCATAACGAAGTTTCAATATTTCTATTAGAAAGCTTGTTAACTTCTTAAATATGTGCATTATAGCGAAGTAGCTGGATGTTTTAATGTGGCTGATAATAATTGACAATAGGTCAAAATTTAATGGATGGTATTCACCTGTCAATTTCAAATTTTGGATGAACCATCTTTCATACGTACTAATCCTTTCTCGTATCTGCAAACCAGTATTGCGATTCACGGCGCGGAAAGATCAGTTATATCGATGACGCGAAGGTAATTCTCATCTACAATCATTTGCGGACTTTATGCAGCAAATTCTCTAGTTTCGAAGAGATTCTATTTAATAATTATTAGACTGCCACTAAAGAGATTATGCACTTGGTTTTCGTATACCATTCCATGTCGAATTGCATCTTCCTTCGTTACGTCACCAATTTTTTTTCCAACTTACAGTATTTTTTATAACTCCTGCATATACTTGTTATATCACTATATAGATGGACTATATATATAGAGAATATATCATTCGAAATATTCTCATATATCATTCGAAAGCTACGATCATTTTGTACATTTTAACAATAGTGTTATGTATACTACAATTTCTAGAGATAAATGTGGGAGCATTATCGAACGTTAGCAGAAATATCTACCGCGGTTCTTATATGTATCGTTGTCAAGCACAAACTGATATGCGCAGTCCATGTCCCCACGCTGTAACCGTTTCGTGTCTGAATAGATAATACAAATGCTAAGTGTCTTTGCCGGAACGGAATCGTGTTGTAACCGTTCCGTGTCTGAGCAGATAATATAAATCCACCTTTAGATGTCAGATTGAAACATCTTTCAACGTAGCAGTGGCGCGGCCTTGTCCAAAATAGAGAACTGAACAACGAGAGAACAAGAATCAGTGCTACACAGCAATAATAAATCTGACAGTTTCATAACAGAACAGCTACTGCTTGATGATATAACATTTGTAATAGAATGATATATGGAATGAACAAATGTAGAGAAGTCTTAATGGCGATACCGTGAAAGATCAAAGCTGACGATATCATCGATCTGCATTTATACGTCAAAAGAAATCCAATAATTAGCATATCACGCGAAGGCATGGTGTTAGGACATTCAGTTCATGGGACATTTTTAAGAATCCTAATAACGGTTGAATAAATTAGACTTGAAATCAATTACACGTCTAGCTAAAAGAAGATATATATACATGTAATTCCAATCAAATAAACAACGCTCATCTCAAACTCTCTATAGATTTATCGCTATTACAGATACCTCCCTCAAAACGGAATAAGTTCTATTTGTAATATTTTTTCGAACAACGAATAGTTTCATATGAAAGTTAAAGCGAAGCAGCTTGTCTAGGACGATTTTAGTAAATGGTCCTTCGTGTCGAATACTCGGAATTTGGTAATGTTTGCGATTAGAACGGTTCGAAGGAAGCATAGACGAATAAGAAGGGGAGGTAGAATGGATTAGAGGATGCTTATACGATAAATAATGTGATAACTAAGGGACTCTATAATGTGGATGTGTATGCAAATTAAAGGTTATATCTCCTGGAAGATGAAATTTGCGCTGATTGTCCGACTGTTGACCGGTCCGCGCGTATGTATTCCGAGCTCGATCTTTCTCGGTGAAGGAACACAATCTAATTCAAGGATTTCTCTGGCCTGAGTTGTAATTCCAACGGTTTTTCCCGTGCCGGTGTACCGCCACAACTGCTTTCGTCATATTCGTTCACTATATTTGGCTGCTGATATTAGGCTCGTAAAATGATGAGATGAGTTGGGTCGAAAATCCAACACTTTGTGGACTGTATCATTTTAGGAAAATTTGTGACATGGATTTCCACGTGTTCGCACTAATGCAGATTCACGATCAGAATTGCTTGGAGATATCAAGATCAGTGACTGTCAAAGTTCATCGCCTGCGACCCTTACTTTAACTATCGAAGGCTTTTAATTTAATAAGTAAGTTTAGCGCAATAGTATGTTCCCGATGTTGCAAGACGTTTTCAATTGCAAACTCGGTACTCGATATTTGATACATGTTTGCTCTGTGTCAGATAATGTTCAGCGGTTAGGGGTTCGATACTGCCTACTTTATGGCGTTGTCTTCCAGCAACGTTACTCGATGAACAACTCAAGCGAAGAACAGCGAACCTTCTGCCACTCATACTATCAGCCACTCCGTACCTTGAACGTGTTAGATTGATTCGGATAGAATTAGTCGGATGGAATTAGAACAACATCCAGTCGGTCTATCGACCCACGATACGAATTCAGGATATTTCGAGAACTCATCAACGTCAAACCATTTCGTGCTCTGAACGCAAGAGTCGGTTCGAATATCGAAGTCTGATCAACTTCCAGCCGCTCCAATGATCCATGGTCAAGCAGCAGAGCTCGGTCAACCCAGCTACTCTTCTGATTCGCGTTGAAAGTTCCGGAAGCAGCTTTGAAAGCCAGACCCGGTCAACACTGCTGCCACTTCGGTCCGCAGATTGTTATTGAGAAAAAAAAAAAGAACGTGGTCCTGGTTAACTTAGCGATGCTTGCCTTGCTCGCTTCTTACTCGTTTGTCGTGTCATTTAGGTCGTGATCTGTTTAACGCACAATCGGTAGCATAATGTCGACGAGAAATTGTTATCTTACCTGTGTTAATTGATCGCAGTTTCTTATTAAGAAGTTTTTCGTAATTAATGTTGTCATACTTTCCTTCGATAGACAAATTTCTTCTATTCTTCAAACTTTTAAATAAACTTTAATAATCTATCTACCGATGAGCTATCGATATAAATAATAAGTATTTAAATTTGAAAGGTCTTATCTCTTGCACGTTGGAATATAGGAACAGAGACTGTGTCTAGGTAATATTCTGTGTGATAAGACGCGATGCGCCTCAATTGACCATCTAAAATTCACCTTGTCCTACCATTACATGTTCTCTGTGAGCGCTCAACCATTTATGTTCAGCTCCGCCTTTCATCTCCGTTACTCTTCTAAGAATTTTGTTCCGTATTTGGCCGATTATAATACTCCACCGTATAAATTGGTCGTCGAAGTTGAATTTTTTCCGATTTTCATTGTTTCCCTATCGTTCGCAACGAAACGTGGGGTTTATTCTTTATGCGCTAGGTTTGTTCTATTTAGATGCTTGTTTCTCAATCGATAAATAATTAGTAGAAAATAGAATAAAATGTATGAGAATACAATAGAAGATAAATCGGATTGCTTGAAAAGCTCGTAACGTCTCCGGTAATCGATATTAAGTTCTGTTGTGTGCTTAGCGAGATTGGACAGGAATTATTTATTATGAGCGTCTGTCAAATGATGAAATGCCGAATTCGAACAAATATTGTTCGTAGTTGGATATTATTTGTAACAATCGAAGATCCGAAAGGCAACATTGAGTCTCATGTATCAGCATTACTTACACTCTGATTATTTAACAACATGTTGGAGATTTTCAAATTAGATTTTTTCAGATATTATTTCGAGGCCACAGAATCTGCTGACGCCGTTTGTATTATAAATCATTAGAATAGTGTTCTATATTTAATAAATATAATTGTTACTAAAACTTATTATCTCTTAGAATCTTGATTATCGTTCGAATCAATCATGCGACAGGAGTTAGTCGCGCTGGATGCAGACAATCATTCGAGTTCGTATTTCGACAGCAATCGATTGAAGTCACGCCTCCGATATAATCCATCATTTGGGATGACACAATACATTACATCTTCCACTCGCTCTCGGTATTGAAACAGTTACCCGATATATATTTGACGAGCAACCAATGGTGAAAGAATCACATATCACGATGGTTAACTTGAGATTTACAACTAAGAAGGGAAATAATTTATATAGTGCGATCGCAATTCAAATCAGATGTCATTTCGTGTTTAGAGATTGCTTGGAAAATCTAGTTTCGTTTTAGAGGAAATGTCGATTGTGCAATTAATTTTCCCAAACAATAAAAGCTAAATTGAGAAAACACACGAAAATCAATTAACGCTGTTATCGTTTGTTCATAGAATGATCTACAAACAGTGTGGTATTTGGTGCTCAAAATTAGAAACCAAAAAGGAGAGAAAAATACATCGTGAATTACACAATTAAATGTGAATTACAGTCATATAATGCACAAGATGCATGATGATATACTGGCAATATGGTATATACATATAGTATAATATTATATACATTATAATCATATTATATGATTATAATTCACCTTTTGTATGATGATATACGTACCTTTTTCCATTTTTCTTAATTTTTAATTTTAAGTGCTTTATTACATATATATTACATATTTATTACATATATATATACACACAAATCCTTAAGGTAAATCAGACGATCGATTCTGGAAAATCGAGTTTATTTTGGAAATAATTAAATTAAATACAGTAATAGTTAATAACAAATCTACTGCAAATTTTACCTGGAAAATCGAGAACCGATTTTCTAAATCTTAAATTACTGTCTTTCTCTCGTGATCTATTCTATTCAGCAAAGGACTGCCGGTAAAATAAAACAAACGTAAAAATGTCGACTGGCTGGAAGTTTGAATTCTATAGAATTTAAACACACACACATATATGTACATGTTGAGCTAGCCTTAGGACCCGCTATAAATCTTAGGATTTAGTTAACTAAGGTCCTTCAAACGGACAAACAGCCTTTGTCCTAACTACGGGAAGATACGGGAAATCTGCTTTTCTCACGAACGACGCTTCCCGCTAGCAACTTCTCCTACCACCAACATAGAAATTAACCAATTAACGGCAACATCCATTTCCCTCACTTTTCGAACGAGGGCTTTTCTCGACGAATGCGATGATCTCGTGTCCTTAGACACACTCCATCATAGTTTTCCTCTGCAGCATCATTGCGACGGAAAGAATCATTCTCGTATGATCTTATTAACGAGTTACACAGAATTTTTGCAATCGAGTGAATACTCTACAAGGAGTCCGACTTAGACTTTAGAGGAAAGTACATTTGCCATCACGTGGACCGCGGATTCGTTATCGAACCTAAGATCATTGTCGTTAGTGTCTAATCACCGTGGTTATTTATCAATTCTGTAATATCTATACTGGTATCAATGGACATTATCCCTATCGCAACAACGATAGCTAACTCAAGTGAAGACTCGTTACACGCCCCTACCCCTAATCATAACGTGAACCCGACATATATATGGGCAGAATGTGGAGCATAATAAGATAATAAAGAAATTAATAAATTAATAAAAATTGTCAATGTGTATAAATACAAATACAGTAAAGAAGATTATTCCAAATGTGGAAAGGGGAATGGAATTACGAGGCAAGCATTTTTGTATGGAGAAAGGAATCTTTGTGAAAAGAATTAATTATGTTTTGTAAACAGAACAACGAGATAATGATATTTAAGAGAATGACAGTGCGTATAAAATATTGTGTCTCCAAAGTTTGAAACTGGTAAAACAGTACCATTCATACATTTTTGTTTTGTCATCACTTATCACTAAAAAAAAATTAGATACTTTATTGCAAGTGGCAACTATTAATTACAGACTAATATAGTACAGAGTAATTAAACATTAAAGGAAACAGAAATATTATGATCTCTGTCATTAACCATCGTCAACAATAAAAATGTTCAGGTGTTTCAAGACAATTTGGTAGAACTATCACAGAAGTTGAAAGAACTATAAATTTAGAATTTAGAAAAGATCGTGTAAACGTTAAAACGATTCAACGCATTGGTGAAATTCAACAAAGCTGATGATTTTTTGTTATAGGATAGGCTATTGACAATAAGATGAACATCTTATGAGAAAATATACAGAAAAGATAATGTTTCAAATCGAACGATTGTGGTAATTGGATTAAAAAAATTCTTATATTCTAGAACTGAAACGACGAAATTTTAGAACAGCTACTGTAGAATATTGACCTTTATAAGCCTGAAATAACGAATTAATAGTTAGCCGTTGAAAAACACTGCTAATAGTTATCTGTTTCGCTGAAACTGAAAACCAGAATCAGGCATTAGAGAGTGCGTAATGATAGATGGTGTTGCGTAATGGACATCAAAAATTGAGTAACGTGGGAGAAATATGAAATTCGTGTGCATGTTTAATCAGTTGCATTATACGCATGCTGGAATTTATGTATTCTGAAAGCTGAAACAAACATTATGGACTTTTGCCGAAAACATGCTGAATCTCGGATGTTTAAATAAAAACAGTAAACAACGTTACTTTATGCAAACAAGCGTTGATATGATCAGAGGAGAAACAAGCAGCTTTTGCGGCGTGGAAAATATGGAAAGTAAGAATACAGGTTATACATATAAGAGCAGGTGACTTTGAGCTTAAAAGAAATATGCGCTTGAGAATTTTCATATAGATTTATCGTAACCCCAAGATTCTTGAAACGGTAATCATAGTAGTTTTCTATTTACATACTTCGGACAGGTATACATATGCACGTTATATAAAAATTCACATAGCCTCCTTTAATTTTTAGGATCCATAAAACGTTTTAACGTTTCGATACTAGGCGATACTACGACTAATTTTTCAAGTGATCGGTAAAGATTAGGTAACAGTAACTACAAGCTGCATCTGATTAACGAAATGTAATAGTTCATTTTCATTAACATTAATAATGTACAGAACATTTTACAAAAATGGACATCTCAAACCATGTTTACAGTTTTGCACTTTAATTATACTCGTCGAATTAAGGTTTCAACTTAGTATTGCGTCCATTTTCCTTTACTTTTTTTTAATGCTTTTAATCTAGTCAATTAAATTTTTAATTATTTGTGGTGCAATATTGTACCATTCCTGTTGTGTTCTTTCCCATAATTCATGAACACCTGAAGGTGGATTATTATATTTTGCCAGCCTTCTTTTCAAAATGGATCACAAATTTTCGATCGGATTCATATCCGGACTTTGTGCTGGCCACTTCATCACAGAAAAATTTTGATTTTCTAGCCAGCTTTTAACTATTTTTGCAGTATGCTTAGGATCCTCGTCTTGTTGAAATACTACTTCACGTTCATCATATCCAATAGAATTAACTACAGAAGGTAAATTACTTTGTAGAATGGTCAAACATCATTCCTTCGATTCGAACTAAGGGGCCAACACCTCAGTGAGTAAAGCAACCCCAACACATAATTGAGCCACCTCCAAACTTGATAATTTGTTTTATACCACCTGGTTGAACATTATTCTCGGATGAAGTCCAATACCAGGACCTTCTGTCGGATTCGAATCTGTTAATTTTTGTTTCGTTACTCCATAAAACTCTTTTCGAATCTTCGGTAGTCCATTCTTTGTAGGTGTCAACAAATTGTTTTCGTAATTTGATATTTTTGTTTGAAAGAGCTGGTTTACTTTCTTTTTCCTTCGCTCGTAAACCAATTCTCTTTAAAGAGCGACGAATGGTCCATTCGCTAGCACTTATTTCGATTTCCTGAGCAGCAACTTTTGGTGTTTTGTAACTATCCGACCGAATACAGTGTGCAATTTCACGTGCTGCTCTATCCGAAATAAGTCGCGGTCTACCGTTTTGTAAAGAAATTGGTGCACTAACATACTTTTTTCTTATTCTTGCAACTATCGTATGACTGACACCACATTTCTCTGCAATTTGCCGCAACGACAAACCTTTATCACACAAACAAATAATACTGTTCTTTTTATCTTCACTAAGTGCCTTCATCTTGGATTAAGCATATCAAACTGAAAAGTAATTTAACAATGGTGTGGAACAGTTGACTGCGAAACAGTGGACAATCAGTGCTTATTGACAGTTTCGTTTCCCTGACATTTACATGCTATCATAAACGTTTCTGACGAAACGTGCAAAACTGTAAACATTGTTTCAAAACACGATTATTATAAAATATTCTGTACGTTATTAATCTTCATGAAAATGAACTATTACATTTCGTTAATCAGACGTAGCTTGTAGTTACTGTTACCGAATCTTCACCGATCACTTGAAAAATTAGTCGCAGTATCGCCTTTTACATAAAATCAGCGGAGTGTGTTTACACTTTTGTCCGAAAAGTTTCTTTCGTTTCATAAGGTGATAATAGATAAACAACAATTTCTGTTTTATATTATTTTATTGAATTAGGTGTGATCCATTTCGTTCTATTTCTATTATTATATTCGTGCATAATTCAATAAACTAATATAAAACAAAAAACATTGTGCGTGTATTATTTCCTTATAAAACGAAAGAAACATTTCGGACAACCTAATATATATATGATGTAATATATGGTTCTAGGAACTACAATTTAACGTAACACGCTGGATATTGTTTTAAACGTTTCTTCGGCCTAATGATAAAGGATCCATTAATTCATCAGGATGGATAGGTATTTATATATCTTACAACTAGTGTAATAAATTCCACTTACGATGCGATCAGAGAATGACGCCATCAGAAAATCCGCCGGCATCGATTTATGTCGAAACTGCTACATGCAGACATGAATTTACGTTGATGCAAGGAAAAATAAAATGGCGAACGGGAATGTAAATGCAAACTGAAAGCTTAAAATACAGAAAAAATCTACCAGACTCCATCAAGATAACGATATTATTATTGAATAAATATTTGAAATAAAAGAGATAGAAAGAACTATTTATAATAGTTTTATATATTTTCGTAGTTCTCTTTATCTATTTCAAATGTAATTCTTTTAGTTGTACAAAGGAAAAACGGACATTTTAACACATTCGCAGCCGATGGGTCTTAGCGAGAGTCTTAGCTGTTAGCCGTTTACAATTTCCAAGAGACCATAGCCGAAGCGTCGCAGAATTTTGCTGTTAGATTGCCAGCGAATATGCAAAGTTTTGCTGTGTCATATCATGGTGTGATATAAAATAACTTTGTAGAAATCTGTTTGCCAGACCATCCAACAGTTTCCAAACTGCCACGTAATGCACCTTATGCGGCTTATGACTACGATATTATAGCATTAATAATTTAGAGAAGCATGTAATAACAAATAGTAAAGTACTAGTCATTGCAAGGTGCGCATAACTCATTGTGAATATGAAACAAGATATGGTAGAACCCTGTTAACAGCAACTAGCCGTAGATTTTGAAATGACGTAGAACCACGTTGCCGGCTGTGAATGTGCTAAGAATATTTTCTATGATTTGTCATTTTGTAACATTTTCTTAAAATACGCAGCAAAAATATCTGGCTCTTTGAAAACGATGTGACAAATTGCAGGAGGAGTGATTGATAGAAACAAGATAACGCCGATTGCGTTAATAAAGTTAGATCAACCGCGAAGCTTCTAATCACGACGGAACTTGTTACGTTTCTGTATATTATGTGGCTCGAAGATCTCGTTTTCTTCTTAAATTGCAACGAAACTAATGAAGACAAGGAAAACAAAATGTGTGTAGTGATTTATTACGGGATTCCCTTCTAGTATCATTTAAGATGAATTTCAACGAAAATGTTGAAATAATAAACGTAGAACGACTTTCGGAAACGTGTTAGAGCAAAATCGGGATAAGGGAAATATAAAAAAAAATAAATAAAAGGAAAATTAAGTAGCAGGAAAATGAAATGGAATGAAACAAAAATATCCGAATGACAGCATTGGGATAAGAGGAAAAACAATGGGAAAGAACGAGATAAGGCCGTAGTATTAATGGTGACGTTTAAAGATAAAATAAAAATAAAACGAGAACGGAGATCTAGAGAAATACAGGAACAAGAAAGAAAGAAAGGAAACCACGAACAGGAAGGAAAGGCTTTATACCAGTGATAAAAGTTAAAGGTTGCTAGATCGGTTGGTACACGGAGACAACTGAAGATGACGAAGCTTAGTCTTTTTCTCACAGTCTTCAAGTTGATGAATCGAGCTGGATGATAGGAGCTTAATACTTGTTTTCATTCGTCAATAACTTCTTCGATTCTTTTAAAATAAGGAATCCAATGCTAAAATAAATTGATAATTTTAAAAATAACAGAAGAAAATAAGAAAATAAATAAAATAAAGATACTCTGATGCTTTGTTTCCTAGAAATGTTACAAATTTCGCTTTGATTTATCTATTCTTTCAAACGATCGAAATAAGTAGATCGATGTATTTGAGTAAGATAAAGAGGATCCCTTTTGGTAATTCTTATAATTCTTTTCTCCCCGATTTTCATTACCCGGTATCGTATTATCCTGGTACGTAGGGTAATCCACGTAATTGTAGCAAGCTATATCTTCTTCTCGGCTGATATTAGAAAAAAATGTTACGGAAAAGAAACGAATGGCACTGTTTTTTTTTTAATATGAAAATATACATTATTTATTGCATCAAACGTATCGCTTCCTTAGCTTTAGCCGTTAACAGGCACTTTAAGTGTAATTTTATAGAACATCAGTTAGTTTACTCGACAGAGCTATAGGGATGAATTTGATCTGACCTAACGGGCCTTTTTGCATAAATAACACTAACAAAGGAGATTTCCAAAACGATTTTGATGAAATTTATACGGGATATAGTTGTCGAAAAAATATCTGACCTGTATTTGTATTATCGGCAATCATTCACGTTTAGAGGATGAAACAGCCCCTGAAGTTGGAGATGAAAAACGTATTTTTCTCAGTATTTTCTCAATATAACTCTATGTAGCAGAAAAAGACGTATGCAAAAAATTGCTTGTTTTTTCTAGTGCTGAATTGAACTACATAAACTATATTTCAAAATGTCTATTTATTTAAAAATTATAATAAAAATTGATATTTTTCTGTTAATTTCTCGCACAAAATATAATGCTAATTACGTCTAATTTCATTTAGTTCAATTATAAGATAAACTATAAATTATAAAGTAGGTGGATACCGTAAAATTTTCTATTATAATATCTTTTGTTAATAATGGTAAAATGTTTGTATTCGAGATGAGTAAAACTGTTTCATTTTCAGCATTTAGCAAGGTTCAGCAAAATGAATGCGAATCCATTTTTTAGCCACCAGCGATTCAGAATTTAAGAGTAGGCCGTAATCTTGAAGAACGTACAAGTGCGGAGAGCCTTACGCTATTGGTCAATGAAGAAGTTGCAATCGTACAGAACAGGCTGCATAACATTAACTATAACCTAGAATACGCCATATCCGGTGACGGTCCTTTGACCACCTTTGCATTTATTGAAGGAGTATTGAAGGAGCTTTTATCGATACCAAATATGCGAATGCCTTCGACGACTGCTCAGACATACAACTACATTTTACCTTATCGGAAGTCATCTTCAACGCCAGTAGAAAGATTTTTGGATTGACCAGTAAATTCTATGATGCCGTATGTACATGCAGAGTTTCAGGATAAGGACGCGCAGACCGTGTTCCCTACCCTTTTAAGACCTAAGAGCAGAGGTGTTATCAAGCTTCGGAGCAACAATCCTTTCGATTATCCATTGATCTATCCAAACTACTTCGATGAACCGGAAGATATGGCGACACTGATCGAAGGACTATTAAAATAAGAATAGAATATAGAGCAAACTTGGCTCTTGGATCCGATACTGAGTGTGAATTTTTTTTTCTATGTCAGCCGAAGTTCGAACTACGTTTGAGTATGGTACACTGTAAATGTTTGTACATAAAGATATATCCTTTATTGTTTAGTATACATTTTTATTTTACACGTATGTATGTAGGTCACATATGGTGTTATGTATCTCTACAATATATTTCTAATTTTTCTACTTAAATTATGAAAGCTTGTAATGAATGTAATATTTTTCACATTTTCAAGCTGTACTTCACTATACTCTATAATCAATCTGTATAATGATTATACGATTGTATTCCTTATTTGTACAGAGTATCTCGTAGCATCAGGGAACCGGTGCGGCTGTGGATTCTACACATGAAAACGATAAAAAAACGTTCTTGTAAACACGTTCCCTATTTTTATTCCTTTTCGAGTTACAGTGAATTAAATTTTTTAATAAAAATTTACAATAAGTTAACAAACTTTATCTACATGTCTTCTTAAGAAGTGTTCATAATAAACTCTTTGAGTTTGAACACGAGATTGTAGACGTTTTATTGTTGTTCTTCTTGTTCTATCCATTTGTCCAGATATTGTTTATCAGATACCGAATTTTGTTCGCAAATAGGTAGGTGAAATTAGTTCAACTGCTTCCATCTTTCGATAAAGTTACTTCAACATAGAACTTGCTAAAACTCGGAAATCAGGTCAAATAGGGTGTACGTTCATATGGGCACCGTTTATTATTTTCATGCGCAAAATCCCCCGCTGAAACCATTTCCCGATGCTGCGGGACGCCCTGTATATTATAGTCAGTGCCATGTGTAATGAAGAATCAAAAATGTGATAAGTGCAGAGCAAACTTTTCTCACATTGGCTATACCGTATGTAGCTACACCGAATCACAGCTACTTCGTTGTACTAACAATAGCAATAACACCACATGGGAACAATGTGAACAAGATACAGCAATGTTTTACTTACAATTCACGGTATGATTCTGTTCGACAATACGCAGGTACAGTGCAATTTCTTATTTTTATGGGTTCTGTAACACTTGCGTAGTTCGTGATACTTATTCGGATCATTTGGAATGTTTCAAACAAATGATAGGTCATATAGAACATTTCTTGTAAAATAACAAAAATTTGAGGCGGAAATATGAAAACGTTCAATTTCTTACATTGCTATAAATTATTAATTTTTCTGTTCAAGCCTATTTCAAGATCAACGTCAATCTATGTGTTTGAAATCTATTTTCCACTAGTCACAGTGATGCGATGATGAAAGTATGCCATTTTTAAGTATTTTTACGACCTTTTTTTCATATATTTGTTTGTATTTGTTAAAGTAACAATAATGTTGAAGTATACCTTCTCTTTGGCTTTCTATATAAAAAATGTTGAAAAATGTATAATTTATTGTAAGATTACCGATAATTGACAAAATTTACTGTAGTGGTACCAATAGTTTTTGAGAATATTTCGAAATCTATATTCACAATAATAGTTTCCATCTTTAGGAACAATAGTTTCAGGCTAACAGTTACATGTATAAAAAAAGTTACTCAAAATGGTAATTTCTCGAGTGTCACTAATCGGCAGCCAACAGTTGCAACTGTATCAATCACGTTTTACTCACGTTTACTGCCTCGTCTCGTTGAACAGACCATAGTATTCTACTACACTTCCTTCAGGAGCTGTGACTATATCAAAGTTAATTTAAGTTCGCATGATACATTACAATATCAAAGGCCAATTACGCTATCATTTTATTGTATAACACAGTTTATACTGTTATACATGTACGAAACTTTTTTGTTATCATAACAAAGTACATGAGATCGTATTACTTTAAACTTTATGATATCTAGAGGATAGATGGAGTGTTACGTTACATATTCGAAGGATGTTTCTTCATATAATTACAATCCAACTTCACTTACGTTAAATTCGTTTGATCCTCCAATTTCATAAAGCAAGGTTATATCTTGAATCGCGCTCCGCCATACGTGATAAAGAATGAAAATTTATTTTCAGTTCAAAACCGCATGTTTTTATTATGTAATGGTATAATACTAGCAGTCGCTTAAAATAAATTTACAAAAGTAACCATCAATCCAAACACTGTTCCTTCAACCATTCCTCTTTTACCATGACGGCACCCTTCTCACCAATCATAATAGTCGGCGCATTGGTATTATCACTCACTTGGTTTGGCATAATCGAAGCGTCTATGACTCGAAGTCCAGCAACTCCGTGAACACGAAGCCGAGGATCTACCACGGCTTTCGCGTCCGACTTAGGCCCCATTCTGCAAGTACTCACGGGATGAAATATAGTCACGGGAAGAAATCTGATCATGCACTCCCAGTAAGGATCGCTATACATGGGGATATGCTTGCAATCAGGAAATAGATTCGGATTCATTTCGCTCCCGTAACGTTTAAACGAAGCAGTTTTACTCAATTCGAACACAAACTTAGCTCCTTCGACCAATGTCGCCATGTCTTCTGGCTCCTTGAAATAATTCGGATAAATCAATGGATGGTCGAACGGATTGTTGCTTCGAAGCTTGATAACACCTCTGCTTTTCGGTCTTAAAAGCGTAGGATACGCGCTCCACACGTCCTTATCCTGAAGCTCTCCATACACGGCGTCGTAGAATTCTCTGGTCAGTCCACGGATCTCTCTAATAATGTCGTTGTTCTGTCCCGATGAATAATAATGCAGTTGTATGTCTGGGAAATCGTCGGAAGCATTCGCGTATTTGGTATTAATAAAAGCTATTCCTTCGACATTTCCTAAGTTGGTCCAAGGACCCTCTCCGAGTGTGACGTATTCTAGTACGTTGCTAATATTAAACAACCTACTCTGTACGAGTGCAATTTCTTCATTCACCAAGAACGTAAGGCCCCCTGCACTTATATGGTCTTGAAGATTATGACCCACTCTTAAATCCTGAATCACTGGTATAACGTGTTCCGATAAGTGTTCTTTAGGTCCTATTCCCGACAACATCAACAACTGGGGGCTATTGATAGTTCCTCCTGAAACGATCACCTCCTTGTTGGCACGTACGCGCAACATCTCACCGTTTCTAACGAACTCTACGCCGTAGGCCTTCTTCGACGACGGATCTATTAAGATTTTGGTAACATACGCTTCCATAGCGACGTGTAAGTTCTTACGCGTCCTGGCTGGCCGTAAGAAGGCTTTCGCCGTGGAGCAGCGGCTACCATCTCTGATGGTGCCTTGAGGAATCGTAAAGCCAGTCTGCCGTTCTCCATTGATATCCCTGCTCTCGTAACCCATCTCTTGGCCGGCTTGAACGAACGCAGTGGCCAGAGAAGTGCGCCATTGTGGTTCTTCGACGGTTAAGTACCCGCCGGTCGAATGATACGGTGTTTTGGCGTAGCTGTGATTTCGATTGTCTTCGGATTTTAGGAAATAAGGCAGCACATCCTGGTAAGACCATCCTGGATTGCCTTGTTGTTCCCATATGTCGTAGTCTTTCTTGTTACCACGGACGTAAAGCATGGAATTTATTCCGCTGCTACCTCCAAGCAGCTTGCCACGTGGCCAGCGGCAACGACCATTCTCCATCGCTGTGTGTTTAATTTACGTTAGAGTACATCGAAAGCGTTGTGAATAATTTATAAACGCATATTATTATTGATTTGTCATTAGGTATGCCTAAATTTACCTATAGGTCTGAAATACAAATCAATAGAATTCTAGCGTTATTACTTTAAATTAATAAGTCTGCACATTTATATACTTTAATACAGAGTAATATTAATTTTGGCAATGATACCTGTATGTTTTTGTAAATTAAAAAATTTTAGATCTGTCATTTTATCGTCTCTTGTAAGTTCAGCGACAATATACGTTAGCTATATTACGCTTTTCAAGCGTGATATAATTTTATCTACTTCTTCCCCTTTTCACCGTACAAAATAGAGCGTTAGACGTGGTTGATTAGGGGATGCAGTATTGTTTCTGTAATTAAGTATTCGCTGCTTTTATTTACAAGTCGGTATAATTCAACGCTTTTTACCTCAACAGTAACTTTCATTGGGTTCCGTCGTGTATCCCCAATCGATTTTGGTGAGCTGCAGATTGGCGGCAAGAGAAGGAATATCCAGCAGTAGTACGTTCCAATCTTCTATTTCGGATAAGCGACTTGCCACCACGGCTCTTGTCATCGTGTAAGGTTACAGAGTATTTTAAGTAAAACATATCTAAGAAATCTTAATCCAATTTAACGTCACAAATATCTTTGACTCGAAAGTCCATAGCCTAATTTCAAAACTTCGAGAAAGGGAGACAATTTGTCGAAATTAAGAATCGAATTTTGCGATAACGCAAAGGTACGTTTACAAAGTAAACGGAAAATATATTTAGACGAAGGAAATTACAAGTCAAAATTTCGGCGTTAGTATGTAGAAATAACGTACAACATTGCTAATATATCCAGTGGATTGACGGAGTCGTGAATGGAAATTTGGCAAAAAATCAGGATGTGTGCATTTTTAAATTTTTGTGTCAATTCATAGTGCTGGGAGTAATAACGCAAACTTCTTCGCACGCAAACTTCTTCGCACGCAAACGCACCGATGCACTTATCGATGACACAGTTTTATCAGATTTAGGACGGAACTTCGCGTGGATAATACGAAAAAACCATACCTGCAGAACCGCCGCCCACGACTATGAAATTGTAAGCTGGCAATAGCGATTTGGAAGGAACATTCGTCGAAGAGTAAGAAACATTCGAATATATCATGTATAGCAACAGACTTATGAGCATCGATACCGTCGATGTGATCGGTTGTGATCTGAACCCCCCGAAAATGATGCGATTGAAATCCATTTTATACTTCTCCGACTTCCTTTATCAATCTGTAACATTAAGGTTCGATACCTTACCGAACATCTTATTCGCAATATAAGACGAAGTGGCAGAGAATTATTAATGAATGCATATTACCATCATTTGTTCATTCGGGCCCTAAGGGGCTTTGGTTCATTCATACTTAAACCTACTTTTCTCGAATAGGATATAGCGAAACTAATATTTATTTTTTTAATCAGTGTATCATAACGATTTTAAGTGCCAGTGAAACATGTTGTTGAGCTTAAAGTTCTGAACAACATTTTCCTATTACTGCAAACGCTGCGATGCTGCACAGCCTTATATTTTACGAAATTCGCAAAATACTTCATTTAAATTTATGTGACAATACCTCAGCATCTTGACGTAGGCTTAAGTAGAGCAACTTAAACTTAACTCACTGATGAAGGAGGTAACTATTTTCGATATCGTGCAATTAAAATAGAAAAGCGACGGATTGTAGATTGTGCTAGACTAATAAAAGGTATCGTGATATAGTCTTTGATGAATAGATCGCTATATCACCTGTTGCACTTTACTCTCTATTTTCAATGTGTCAAAAATGATATAAATATTGTTATCGTCACAAGAAAACCGCTTTATAACCAAAAAATTACAAAATTGTTAAATAACACATATGGTATTAAACATAAATTGCTTTGTCCCTTGCAAGCCAAGGCTGAGCGGCGGTTAGAAATATGGGAGTAAGTTGTTCAAGGTGGTGACTTTGACGAGGTAGTTCGATGTCATCGAATTCTTTGTGGTTTACCCATCTCTGAATAATCACATTTCTTTTTGTGTGTACAGATCATTAGGGAATAAGAAGTTATTTGAAATTGTGGTGTCACTGTCATACATGGATGAGAAAATAATAGGACGGCAATAAATTCATAACACAAATGTAGACACTATTTCTTAAAAAGTAGATCAGAGGTAATGAGATGGCAAAATATTAGCGAATATACAGAAAATTATGCAGTACTTACGTGGGTTAAACACCAAACGCGTTCCAATGCGACGTGATCCAAGACGACGAGTGCTTCTGGCTAGCGTTCGCTTATGTACTGAATTCTAAGCAATTATTGCGCAACATGAAAAATGACACAATTACGTATTAGACACATCAGAAATTTTTCTCAAGGTTTGAACACTTAACATAATTTTGTAAAAGCGACTCTTTGGACATACGATTATTTCTTTGTATCGACTGGACAATTTTCAAAAAATTACTTAGCAAACTATGACTAATCATTTGCACCATTAACACTCAAGTAAACTTTAAACGCGGTGGGAGGAGCGCACCTTATTCGAAACAATATCAACGAATAAAGCACACGTTCAACAATATTAATAGGAATAAAAATAATAAACGTGCGAGTTCGATTTGTGACCAAAGTATTTTACCATTTCACCTGAATATGGAATAGATGGGTGTGTTTAAACACAGTTCAGCATAAGTCATTCTGCATTAGACATTGACGAGAGAGACAACAATTTTTAATAACGCAGAGATAAAAATGAATATGAATTAGATATAGTAGTATAAGACCGGTATTAACCTTCTGAAAGAATTTTCAATGGATCTATAAATATATGCAACGTTGCACTATATCTTATCTGCCTGTTTGTACATGTAACCTAATGACAAATATACATGGTGTGTTTTTAAGTTGAACACTAAAGTATGTTTCAAAGATGTGAACAAAAATAAATCGTAATGATTCAATTGAGAATGTACTGATAAAATAGCATGAAATAGCAATTTACAATAGCTATACTAGCGCTACCGACCGTCTCACAAAGACAAGATTTGAATATAATCTTACCAATACCCTTGAATTTGTCTTTTTTTCATATAATTACATTAAAGATGAATAGTATCATTGATTTCAGCTTACGTAACCTATAGAAAAATGTGGTCATCTGCATGCTAGAATGGATGGTAATGGAAATCTAATGTAATTGACATTTTTTGTGAATGTCTCGAACATAACAACATTACAGCACATTTCAGGATCGTCCAAATCGTTGACGTGTATCCTTCTTTACATAAATTGAATTATAACAAATATTTGTAACAGTATCGCATATATAGTTGTGTGCATATTTTACTATAGGTTGCCCAAATCTGATTTACATTGGAATGTGCTATAAACAAGAGATGAGAGCTTGGTTTCGGTGACTCACTATACCCGTCCGCTGCCAGAGATATGGTGCTGTTACGGAAGCACAATTATAGTCAAAGTTCACTGTAGTGGCATCGATAGTTTTTAGCAAATATTTAGGAATCTATGACCGACTGAAACTTATATGTACAGAAAAATGTTGTTCAGGATCCTGCTCGCGACAACAAATTCAAAAGTCATCGAAATCCAGTTTCACCAGTTTAACAGTTCTCTATATTTGCCATTTCGAGACAATACTTTACGATACAATATATCGCAAGACAATTCTTGGCAAGACTCATCACATTGCTTTTTGTATGTTGGCAGAAATGTAGGCGTCACTCTGCTCGGCCCAGTCTCCAGATCAGTACTCGATCAAAATATTCTTTTTCGAAAACCAACCCCTGCTTAGTCGACTGAGTGGAACAGGCTGGTAGAATGTTACTAATAAGGTTAGTAAGTGTCACTCACATCGGCAGTTTAAATATCCACTACGTTGTAAACAATCTCCATTGAATCGTTTTCATATCCCGAGGCTCCGTTGGCATCCTAAGCCTAATCAGCTAGGCTCTTGTACGCATACAGCGAACCGCAACCGACGTAAATACTAAAATTGTTTACATCTGGAAATCTGATTCTGTAGTTTTACAAGCCGATGTGTTTAGTTTCCAGTGTGCAAATATAAAATTTTATCCATTTTCTCTCTTTAGGAGTAGGTAATAGGAATTCTTCCGACATTAAAGCAACTTTATATCGAATATAAATTAATCATATTTGTGTTACACATAGAAGTTTAGAAATAAATAGCTCAGATATTGCAAAATTTTCAGGCTCTGAACATTTCCAACTTTTGTTAATCTTATCAAACACTTATCGAGTATTTCGAGGTGCCAATTTAGTAACATATTTCAAATACATGTGTAACTGAAACCATAATTTACGAACGATAATTCATATTTGCCTTCTGTAATAACCAAGTATTTATGTCGTGGTCACAAAATAAATAGTAGGAAGCAAGGTCGGCCAATTACTTATATATTCATTATTCGTATACTCGTGAGTATACGAATTCCGTGAAACAGGGACTACACTAGCTGCATTTGTAAGGAAAGATGTTTTATGAACGATTATAGAAAGTTCAGAATGAGCAGAAAATTCACAGTCTTTTGCCAGATTTTATAGAATAAATTGTTTATATATCTTTCTCTCTTCCTCCAAGAGAAGGAAATACACGGACGCTATCAGAGCGTCTGTGCACTACGAAGACAGGGTTTTCTTTCTATGATCATGTATACGTTCAGGGCGCTTAGTACCTGAGTGGGATCTTTTTTTCTGGTTATAGTAAAGAATGTTGTATGTAAGACAAGGGCCCAATGCTGAATCCTGAGATTTCCTAATGTTATTCATGGATTCAAAAGCAGAGGACATCCACAGATATGAAAGACGACAATTAACATGTGACTGGACGTCCAGAGGTTAAATCTGTATCGAAGCAAGATAGGTAAAGGTTGGTTTTGAATGTTATTCGAAAGGGAGTAAGAGAGACCTTATTAAGAAAATACTCCAGTCAGACTGGGTTACAAGCTCCAAAGAACGGTTAGCAGTAAAATTAGCGTCAGATTGTCAGATTGGTCATCGAAGTAGCCGTTGATTGCTTCTCGTGAGAAATAGCATCACAGATAAGTGAAGGGTATCCATTTAGAATTGCTACATCACTAAACAACCACATTGGTAACGTCGAGAACGAAGCGGACGAAATATAATTGTAGGATCAAATGAAGCTACCATAAGTGAAGTTCAATCGCCATTATATGAGGAAACCTCGTTCGAAGAGTTGAGAGTAAGACTCGAAAAATTGCAGGAATATAAATGCCACACCTGAAGTTTCCCCACCTCTCATATTCTTGTAACTATTTTAAGGGTTTTCTCTGAGAATATGAATTTCTCAGAAATCTCGACAAATTTTAGCTTCCTGTTAACACGTCGCCAAGACGCCATGTTCATTTGTTATAGCTAAAATTCGTTTAGGTCTTAATCAAAATGCTAATATTTGATGTAAAATTGCGTTAGGAATTTGATATCAAATAGCGGCAAGGCATCATGCTACTATATTTTTGATAAAGAAATACAAAATATTTAATTAAGTTAAATTCGGAATGAATGTCAAGCATAAGTTTGCACTGTCATATCACTGCCAGTTTCTTTCTCTCCCACATTTGCTGACATGCGCTCTTTTACGTCTGTGCGCGCTATACTTTTGTGAGCGACTGTACTTGGCAAAATACCTTAAATACTTTCTGCAACATGCGGAGACGTTAAAGCGGGACCGAGCAGGCGATAAAGCGCTGCGTTTTGTTTACCCTAAGCCTCGTATAATTATGACCAAACTTCACTTACGTTAGCTTTGAATGTCTAATTTTATCAAACATGACGATATTGTGACATGGGCTCTGCTGTTGGTAATTCACCATGAAAATTTATTTTAAATTCAAATGTAACAATCGCATAAAATTATTTTTCAAATGCAGCTATTGATTTAGATCCCGTTCCTACAACCATTCTTCTCTTATCATATCCGATCCCCTCTCAGCGATTATGAGAGTTGGCGCATTGGCATTGGCATTGTCTATGTATGGCATAATCGAACAGCCCATAACTCGAAGTCAAGTAATTCCGCAAACTCGAAGCCAAGGACCTACCACGGCTTCTGAGTCCCATTTAGGCCCCGTGTTGCTAGTTTATACGGAGTGAAATATAGTCGAGAGATAAAGTTTGATCATGTCCCTCTAGTATGGATCGGTATACATCAGAATGTGCTTGGTGCAAGGAAATGGTTTCGGATTCATTTTGCTCCCGTACCGTTTGCATGAAGCAGTTTTACTCATCTCGAGCACAAACTTAACTCCTTCGATCAATATCGAAATGTCTTCTGGCACCTTGAAATAATTCGGATAAATCAATAGATAATCGAAAGGATTGTTACTTCGAAACTTGATAACTCCTCTGCTTTTCAGTCTTAAAAGCGTAGGATACGCATCCCACAGCTCCTTCTCGCGAAGCTCTCCATATACGACGTCGTAGAATTGTCTGATCAATCCACAAATCACTCTAACGTTGTCCGAGATCTGTCCCGATAAATAATAATACAGTTGTATGTCTGGGTAATCGTAGGAGGTATTCGCGTATTTGGTATTGATAAAAGCTATTCCTTCGGTATTTCCTACGTTGTTCCAAGGACCCTCTCCGAATGTGACGTATTCTAGTACGTTGCTAATATTATACAACTTACTCTGTACGAATGCAATTTCTTCATGCACCAAGAACGTAAACCATCTCCGCACTTATATGGTCCTGACAATTATGACCCGCTCTTAAATCCTCGATCAGTGGTATACCGTGTTTTTTAGGTCCCATTCCCGACAACATCAACAACTGGGGACTATTGATAGTTCCTCCGGAAACGATCACTTCTTTGTTGGCACGAACGCGCTATGTATCTCCGTCTCTAACGAATTGCAGTTCATTAGATTCCACCCTGTATTTCCAATTGATTTCGGACTGCACACTGTCCGCTAAAGAAGAAATATTATATATAGCACTTCTGTCGCCACCTGCTTCCAAGTGGAGTACGTCTCAATCTTCTATCTTGACCAAGCGAACAGGTAATCGTGTAAATTGACAGAGCATTATAAATTGAGCATGCCCAAAACAACTTAGTCTAATTAGAGGTTACATTTATTTGTAAATTAAAACTATGTAGTTTCATTTCAACACAAGGAGAAAGAGAGACAATTGGTCGAAATTACGAAATTGGCGATACGCTGTAAAATATGTTTACGAAACGAATCTAAAGTACGTTTATACGAGAAAACCAAGAAGTCAAAATTTTGTCGTTAATATATACAAACGACGCATAACGTCATTAATATGCTATACATAAGATAGGGTCGTTATATGAAATTTGCGTTGGTAAAATATCGAGACGTGTAATTTGACAAATTCTCGTATCAGTCGATCATACGCGCAATAACATGCTCTTTCTCGAACGCATTTACACAGAAACGCGTATCTTTGTCACGCTTTTATCAAGTTTAAAACGGAATTTTCTAACGACATCATGAAAAAGGAACAACCCACTACGACTACGAAGTCGTGTGCTGGCGACAGTAATTTGGCAGGAACATTCGTCGAAGAGTAAGGCACAATGGAATGCATGATATGAAGCGATACGCTTAAAAGCATTGAAAGCACCGGTACGATTGGTCTTGTTTTCATCCCTCCGAAAAGCTTCGATATCCACTTTGCACTTCTCCAATTTTCTTTGTCAGTCTGTGATATTATGTTATGATACATTCACAATAATCTTATTCGGAAGGTAAAACGAAGTAATAGAGAATTATTAATGAACACATTTGGGTGATGCTGACGTATCTTTAAATTAATGTGCATACTTACGAAAAATATTTTGAGACCTCTTGGCCGATTTTCACGATTCATTACACATAAGTGTCACAGTTTTATTCAGTCTATTATTTTTTCGAAATTATTTCTACCTTAAATTTATCTTTGATAAAGGGTTATAACTACAAGTAAATTTGTTTCAAAAGTAAAAATATATATATCTTGCAACATCGACAAAACTTTAAACTTAAGAGTGTACAACCATGTGATGGTACGCAAAGCGACGAGTGCTTTTTTGCTGATAATCATGTAAATGATGTTTTTTGATATCTTTTGAGAAATTAGAACGATTAGTTTACTAGATGAAATCTACAAAAAATTTTGAGAAATTTGCAGTTGATCGGAATCAAGGAGACAAAGCTAAAGATTGTTTGTTACAAGTTCTTCATCTGCGCCTGTAGGTTGAAATAGTTATGTCAATTACATATATATGCTGACAATTTTATCGAAATCGATTGACGCGAAAAAAGGCGACAAAGAATTAAAAATGTAGGAATCTCTAGTGTTTAGTCCGGCAGTCCTGAGAAACTGCGTCTTTAGCCACTTTTAATCGTTTGCTTCGACAAGGAAAGTTGCCCAGACGATCAATAAAATTAGTATTAAAAAAATAACAGTTGCAAATTCATAGTTCTCTACCTCCTAATAACTGAAATGAAAATTTGATAACAGCTAGAAAAATGGCGTCAAAATCCAACGACAACGGCTCTAAAAATGTGTATAAATGACATCGTTCCGTAATCTTATTTACTTTTTGGATTTTTGCGAAATAAATGTAAACAAAATAAGTAGAATACAGAAGAACCTTGGCTGTCGACTCCGATAGTGACTGTGAATTTTCTTTATTTATCTCACCTGAAGTTCGAACAGTGTTTAGGTATGGTACACTGTAAATGTATGTACGCAGAAATATATCTTTTATTATTTCGTGTACATTTTTATTTTACACGTATTTGTGCACGAGATATATGGTGTTATGTACCTCTACCGTATATTCCCATTCTTTCTCGTTAAACTAGGAAAGCTTATAGTAAATACAGTATTTTTCACTTGTTCAGACTCTACTTCACTATACTATATATTCAATCTCTATAATGATTATACAATTGTATTCCTCAATTATACAGAGTTTTTCGTAGCATCAGGGAACCAGTGCGGCTGTGGATTCTGCACATGAAAGCGATAAAGAACGCTCTTGCAAACACGTATCCTATTTTTCCTCGCTTTCGATTTACAGTGAATTTGTAAATTAACAAATTTTCTCTGCATAGCTTCTTAGAAAGTGTTCATAATAACCTCCTTGCATTTGAATACAGGAATGGCTTTAGCATCGTCCGTCTTTTCTCTCCATTTATCCAGGTATTGTTCATCAGATACCGAATTCTGTTCACGAATGGGGAGGTGAAATTAATACAACTACTTCTAGCATCCGATAAAATTACTTCAACACAGACTCGTTAAAAGTAAAAAATCAGGTAAGGTAAGAGATACGTTTATATGAGCGTAGTTTATCGTGTTCATGCGCAAAAACCACCGCTGATTATCAATAGTTTTGGCAAATAATTTGAAAACTATATTTGAAACTATAGTTTTTTCTCTTAGAAACTATAGTTTCCGACCAACAGTTACATGTATAAGAAGAGTTACTCAAAATGTTAATTTCTCTAGCGTCACTAGTCGGCAGCCAACAGTTGCAACTGTATCACTCTCGTTTTGCTTACGTTTACCGCCTCGACGCGTTGAACAGATTATAGTATCCTATTGTACTACACTTCCTCTTGGAGGAGCGACTATAATAATGTCAACTTACGTTCGCATAATACATGACGAAATCAAAGACAAATTATTGTAATAACTATTTTATTGCATAACACATAGTTTATACCACTATACATGTAGAAACATTTTTCGTATCCTAACAAAGTATGTGCAATTATATTACTTTAAACGTTATGATATCTAGCGGATGGATGGAGTATTACGATATATATTCGAAGGAGACTTCTTCATATAATTACGACCGGGCTTCACTTACGTTAACTTTGTTTGATCGTCGAATTTTGAAAAACAAGGATGTATTTTAAACCGCACTCCACCATACGCGATACATAATGAAAATTTATTTTCAATTCAAAATCGCATATTTTTATTATGTAATAATATACTACTAGTAGTCGCTTAAAATGAATTTACAAAAGTAGCCATCAATTTGAACCCTGATTCTTCAACCAATCCTCCTTTACCAAGTCGGCACCCTTCTCACCAATCATAATAGTCGGCGCATTGGTATTACCACTCACTTGGTTTGGCATAATCGAAGCGTCTATGACTCGAAGTCCAGCAACTCCGTGAACACGAAGCCGAGGATCTACCACGGCTTTCGCGTCCGACTTAGGCCCCATTTTGCAAGTACCCACGGGATGATATATAGTCACGGGAAGATATCTGGCCATGCACTCCCAGAAAGAATCGCTATACTTGGGAATATGCCTGCAGCCAGGAAATGGTGTCGGATTCATTTCGCTCCCGTAACGTTTAAACGAAGCAGTTTTACTCAATTCGAACACAAACTTAGCTCCTTCGACCAATGTCGCCATGTCTTCTGGCTCCTTGAAATAATTCGGATAAATCAATGGATAATCGAACGGATTGTTGCTTCGAAGCTTGACAACACCTCTGCTTTTTGGTCTTAAAAGCGCCGGAAACGCACTCCACGAGCCTCTACCGCCAAGTTTTCCATATACGGCGTCGTAGAATTCTCTGGTCAGTCCACGATCTTCCCTAAAAACTTCGGTATTTGGTCCTGATGACATAAAATGCAGTTGTATGTCTGGAAAGTCATCGGAGGCATTCGCGTATTTGGTATTGATAAAACATGTTCCCTCCACTGTTGCTAAGGTAGACAAAGGGCTATCCCCGGACATGGCGTATTCTAGAATATAGCTAATATTAGTTATCTTGCTCTCTATGGATGAAATTTCTTCATTCACCAGAAACATAAGGCCCCCCACTCCTACATGATCTTGAAGATTATGGCCCACTCTTAAATCCTGAATCACTGGTATATCGTGTTCCGATAAGTGTTCTTTAGGTCCTATTCCTGACAACATCAACAACTGGGGGCTATTGATAGTTCCTCCTGAAACGATCACCTCCTTGTTGGCACGTACGCGCAACATCTCACCGTTTCTAACGAACTCTACGCCGTAGGCCTTCTTCGACGACGGATCTATTAAGATTTTGGTAACATACGCTTCCATAGCGACGTGTAAATTCTTACGCGTCCTGGCTGGCCGCAAGAAGGCTTTCGCCGTGGAACAGCGGCTACCATCTCTGATGGTGCCTTGAGGAATCGTAAAGCCAGTCTGCCGTTCTCCATTGATATCCCTGCTTTCGTAACCCATCTCTTGGCCGGCTTGAACGAACGCAGCGGCCAGAGGAGTGCGCCATTGTGCTTCTTCGACGGTTAAGTACCCGCCGGTCGAATGATACGGTGTTTTGGCGTAGCTGTGATTTCGATTGTCTTCGGATTTTAGGAAATAAGGCAGCACATCCTGGTAAGACCATCCTGGATTGCCTTGTTGTTCCCATATGTCGTAGTCTTTCTTGTTACCACGGACGTAAAGCATGGAATTTATTCCGCTGCTACCTCCAAGCAGCTTGCCACGTGGCCAGCGGCAACGACCATTCTCCATCGCTGTGTGTTTAATTTACGTTAGAGTACATCGAAAGCGTTCTGAATAATTTATAAACGAATGCTGTTGTTGTTCGGATATTAATTCACCTTTCATATATCTTTGTGCTTGGCGATAGATTCATTCTTCGAATTTGATTTGACATTAAGACTACCTATTGGTTCTATATACAAATCAATAAAATTCAAGTGTATGCAAGTATTACTTCAAATAAATAAGTCTGCACATTTATATATTTTAATGCAAAGCAATATTAATTTTGGCAACAATACCTATATGTTTTTCGTAATTGTAGAATAAGAGATTTCAGATCTGTTATTTTATCGTCTCTGGTAAGTTCAGCGACATTATACGTATGAAAAGATATGTGTTATCTTGCCAGTGTTTCAGAAAGCTTTACTAACTTACTCGCTTCTTGTATTCTCGTTGCCATAAATTGCATTTTACAATCCTTTCCAAGCGTGATATAATTATATCTATCTCTCGCTCTTCTCACCGTAAAAAATAGAGCGTTAGACTTTAATGATTAGGGTATGCAGTATTGTCTTTGTAATTAAGTATTTACCGTTTTTATAAGTCGATATAATTCGACGCTATTTACCTCGACAGTAAGTTTTATTGGGTTCCGTGGTGTATTGCCAATCGATTTTGGTGAGCTGCAGATTGTCGGCAAGAGAAGGAATATCATACACAGCATTTCCATCGCCACCTGCTTCGAGAAGGAGTACGTTCCAGTCTTCTATTTCGGACAAGCGACTTGCCACCACGGCTCCTGTCATCGTGTAAAGTTACAGAGCTTTTTAAATAAAACATATCTAAGAAATCTTATTCCAGTTTAATGTCACAAATATCTTCGAATCGAATGTCTGTAGCCTAATTTCCAAACATTGGAGAAATAATTTGTCGAAATTACGAATCGAAATTCGCGATACCGCAAAAATATGTTTACAAGGTAAAAGGAAAATATATTTAGACAAGGGAAATTGGAAGTTAATATTTTGGCGTTAGTATGTATAAATAACGTACAACATTTCTAATATATCCAGTAGATTGACGAAGTCGTGAAAGGAAATTTGACAAGAAAATCGGGATGTATGAATTGTTCAATTTTCGCGACCTTCTTCGCACGCAAACACACCGATGTACTTATCTTTGACACACTTTTATCAGATTTAGGACGGAACTTCGCGTGGATAACATGAAAAACCATACCTGCGGCTCCACCGCCCACGACTATGAAATCGTAAGCCGGCAGTAGCGATTTCGAAGGAACATTCGTCGAAGAGTAAGGGACATTCGAATATATGACGTATAGCAACGCCCATATGAGCATCGATAACGTTGATGTGATCGGTTGCGATCTCATCCCTCCGAAAATGATGCGACTGACATCCATTTTATTCTTCACTGATTTCCTTTATTAATCTGTAAAATTAAGGTATGCTATCTTACGAAACATCTTACGCGCAATATAAGATAACGTGACAGAGAATTATTACTAAATGCATATTACCATCATTTGTTCATTCGGGCCCTAAGGAGCTCTGGTTCTTTCATTCTTAAACCTACTTTTCTCGAATAGGATATAGCGAAACTAATATTTATTTTTTTAATGAGTGTATCCCAACGATTTTAATTGCAAGTGAAACTTGTTTTCGAGGTTAACATTCTGAACAACGTTTTCCTACACCTGCAACCGCTGCGATGCTGCACTGCCTTATATTTCACGAAATTCGCAAAATACTTCATTTAAATTTATGTGATGATAGCTCTTCATCTTGAAGTAGGCTTAAATGGAGCAACTTAAACTTAACTCACTGATGAAGGAGGTAACTATTTTCGATATCGTGCAATTAAAATAGAAAAACGACGGATTGTAGATTGTGCTAGACTAATAAAAGGTATCATGATATAGTCTTTGATGAATAGATCGCTATATCACCTGTTGCACTTTACTCTCTATTTTCAATGTGTCAAAAATGATATAAATATTGTTATCGTCACAAGAAAACCGTTTTATAACCAAAAAATTACAAAATTGTTAAATAACACATATGGTATTAAACATAAATTGCTTTGTCCCTTGCAAGCCAAGGCTAAGCGGCGGTTAGAGATATAGGAGTCAGTTGTTCAAGGTGGTGACTTTGACGAGGTAGTTCGATGTCATCGAATTCTTTGTGGTTTACCCATCTCTGAATAATCACATTTCTTTTTGTGTGTGCAGATGATTAGGGAATAAGAAGTTATTTGAAATTGTGGTGTCACTGTCATACATGGATGATAAAATAATAGGACGGCAATAAATTCATAACACAAATGTAGACACTATTTCTTAAAAAGTAGATCAGAGGTAATGAGATGGCAAAATATTAGCGAATATACAGAAAATTATGCAGTACTTACGTGGGTTAAACACCAAACGCGTTCCAATGCGACGTGATCCAAGACGACGAATGCTTCTGGCTAGCGTTCGCTTAAGTACTGAATTCTGAGCAATTATTGCGCAACATGAAAAATGACATAATTACGTATTAGACACATCAGAAATTTTTCTCAAGGTTTGAACACTTAACATAATTTTGTAAAAGTGTCTTTTTGGACATACGATTATTTCTTTGTATCGACTGGACAATTTTCAATAAATTACTTAGCAAACTACAACTAATCATTTGCACCATTAACACTCAAGTAAACTTTAAACGCGGTGGGAGGAGCGCACCTTATTCGAAACAATATCAACGAATAAAGCACACGTTCAACAATATTAATAGGAATAAAAATAATAAACGTGCGAGTTCGATTTGTGACCAAAGTATTTTACCATTTCACCTGAATATGGAATAGATGGGTGTGTTTAGACACAGTTCAACATAAGTCCCTCTGCATATGACATTGAAGAAGGCGATAGCCATTTTTGATAACGTAGATAAAAAAATGAATATGAATTAGGTATGGACTGGAGTAACGTAGTATAAGACCGGTACTGATCATCTGAAATAATTTTCAATGATTCTGTAAATACGTGCAACGTTGCACTATATCTTATCTGTCTGTTTGTACATGTAACCTAATGACAAATATACATGGTGTGTTTTTAAGTTGAACACTAAAGTATATTTCGAAGATGTGAACAATAATCAATCGTAATGATAGAATTGAGAATGTACTGATAAAATCGCATGAAATAGCAATTTACAATAGCTATACTAGCGCTACCGACCGTCTCACAAAGACAAGATTTGAATATAACCTTACCAATACCCTTGAATTTGTCTTTTTTTTTGTAATTGACATTTTTTGTGAATGTCTCGAACATAACAACATTACAGCACATTTCAGGATCGTCGAAATCGTTGACGTGTGTCCTTCTTTACATAAATTGAATTATAACAAATACTTGTGACAGTATCGCATATATAGTTGTGTGTATATTTTACTATAGGTTGCTCAAATCTGATTTACATTAGAATGTGCTATAAACAAGAGATGAGAGCTTGGTTTCGGTGACTCACTATACCCGTCCGCTGCCAGAGATATGGTGCTGTTACGGAAGCACAATTATAGTCAAAGTTCACTGTAGTGGCATCGATAGTTTTTAGCAAATATTTAGGAATCTATGACGGACTGAAACTTATATGTACAGAAAAATGTTGTTCAGGATCCTGCTCGCGACAACAAATTCAAAAGTCATTGAAATCCAGTTTCACCAGTTTAACAGTTCTCTAGATTTGCCATTGCGAGACAATACTTTACGATACAATATATCGCAAGACAATTCCCGGCAAGACTCATCACATTGCTTTTTGTTTGTTGGCAGAAATGTAGGCGTCACTCTGCTCGGCCCAGTCTCCAGGTCAGTATTCGATTAAAATATTCTTTTTCGAAAACCAACCCCTGCTGAGTCGACTGAGTGGAACAGGCTGGTAGAATGTTACTAATAAGGTTAGTAAGTGTCACTCACATCGGCAGTTTAAATATCCACTACGTTGTAAACAATCTCCATTGAATCGTTTTCATATCCCGAGGCTCCGTTGGCATCCTAAGCCTAATCAGCTAGGCTCTTGTACGCATACAGCGAACCGCAACCGACGTACATACTAAAATTGTTTACATCTGGAGATCTGATTCTGTAGCTTTACAAGCCGATGTGTTTAGTTTCCAGTGTGCAAATATAAAATTTTATCCATTTTCTCTCTTTAGGAGTAGGTAATAGGAATTCTTCCGACATTAAAGCAACTTTATATCGAATATAAATTAATCATATTTGTGTTACACATAGAAGTTTAGAAATAAATAGCTCAGATATTGCAAAATTTTCAGGCTCTGAACATTTCCAACTTTTGTTAATCTTATCAAACACTTATCGAGTATTTCGAGGTGCCAATCTAGTAACATATTTCAAATACATGTGTAACTGAAACCATAATTTAAGAAAGATAATTCATATTTGCCTTCTGTAATAACCAAGTATTTATTTCGTGGTCACAAAATAAATAGTAGGAAGCAAGGTCGGCCAATTACTTATATATTCATTATTCGTATACTCGTGAGCTCATTCCGTAAAACAGGGGACAGCACTAGCTGCATTAGTAAGGAAAGATGTTTTAGGAACGATTATAGAAAGTTCAGAATGCGCAGAAAATTCACAGTCTTTTGCCAGATTTTATAGAATAAATTGTTTATATATCTTTCTCTCTTCCTCCAAGAGAAGGAAATACACGGACGCTATCAGAGCGTCTGTGCACTACGAAGACAGGGTTTTCTTTCTATGATCATGTATACGTTCAAGGCGCTTAGTACCTGAGTGGGATCTTTTTTTCTGGTTATAGTAAAGAATGTTGTATGTAAGACAAGGGCCCAATGCTGAATCCTGAGATTTCCTAATGTTATTCATGGATTCAAAAGCAGAGGACATCCACAGATATGAAAGACGACAATTAACATGTGACTGGACGTCCAGAGGTTAAATCTGTATCGAAGCAAGATAGGTAAAGGTTGGTTTTGAATGTTATTCGAAAGGGAGTAAGAGAGACCTTATTAAGAAAATACTCCAGTCAGACTGGATTACAAGCTCCAAAGAACGGTTACCAGTAAAATTAGCGTCAGATTGTCAGAATGGTCATCGAAGTAGCCGTTGATTGCTTCTCGTGAGAAATAGCATTACAGATAAGTGAAGGGTATCCATTTAGAATTGCTACATCACTAAACAACCACATTGGTAACGTCGAGAACGAAGCGGACGAAATATAATTGTAGGATCAAATGAAGCTACCATAAGTGAAGTTCAATCGCCATTATATGAGGAAACCTCGTTCGAAGAGTTGAGAGTAAGACTCGAAAAATTGCAGGAATATAAATGCTACACCTGAAGTTTCCCCACCTCTCATATTCTTGTAACTATTTTAACGGTTTTCTCTGAGAATATGAATTTCTCAGAAATCTCGACAAATTTTAGCTTCCTGTTAACACGTCGCCAAGACGCCATGTTCATTTGTTATAGCTAAAATTCGTTTAGGTCTTAATCAAAATGCTAATATTTGATGTAAAACTGCGTTAGGAATTTGACATCAAATAGCGGCAAGGTATCATGCTACTATATTTTTGATAAAGAAATACAAAGTATTTAATTAAGTTAAATTCAGAATGAATGTCAAGCATAAGTTTGCACTGTCATAGCACTGCCAGTTTCTTTCTCTTCTACATTTGCTGACATGCGCTCTTTTACGCCTGTGCGCGCTATACTTTTGTGAATTACGTTACTCGACAAAATACCTTAAATACTTTCTGCAACATGGAGGAAGGGAGACATTAAGAAAATGAAAATTTTTTTTCAATTCAAAATCGCATAGTTTTATTATGTAATAATACACTTCTAGCAGTCGCTTAAAATGAATTTACAAAAGTAGCCATCAATTTGAACCTTGCTTCTTCAACCAATCCTCCTTTACCAAGTCGGCACCCTTCTCACCAATCATAATAGTCGGCGCATTGGTATTACCACTCACTTGGTTTGGCATAATCGAGGCGTCTATGACTCGAAGTCCAGCAACTCCGTGAACACGAAGCCGAGGATCTACCACGGCTTTCGCGTCCGACTTAGGCCCCATTCTGCAAGTACCCACGGGATGATATATAGTCACGGGAGCAAATCTGGCCATGCACTCCCAGAATGAATCGCTATACTTGGGAATATGCTTGCAGCCAGGAAATGGTGTCGGATTCATTTCGCTCCCGTAACGTTTAAACGAAGCAGTTTTACTCAATTCGAACACAAACTTAGCTCCTTCGACCAATGTCGCCATGTCTTCTGGCTCCTTGAAATAATTCGGATAAATCAATGGATGCTCGAACGGATTATTGCTTCGAAGCTTGACAACACCTCTACTTTTTGGTCTTAAAAGGGCGGGAAACGCGCTCCACGAGCCTCTACCGCCAAGTTTTCCATATACGGCGTCGTAGAATTCTCTGGTCAGTCCACGATCTTCCCTAAAAATTTCGGTATTTGGTCCTGATGACATAAAATGCAGTTGTATGTCTGGAAAGTCATCGGAGGCATTCGCGTATTTGGTATTGATAAAACATGTTCCCTCTACTGTTGCTAAGGTAGACAAAGGACTATCCCCGGACATGGCGTATTCTAGAATATAGCTAATATTAGTCATCTTGCTTTGTATGGATGAAATTTCTTCATTCACCAGAAACATAAGGCCCCCCACTCCTACATGATCTTGAAGATTATGGCCCACTCTTAAATCCTGAATCACTGGTATATCGTGTTCCGATAAGTGTTCTTTAGGTCCTATTCCTGACAACATCAACAACTGGGGGCTATTGATAGTTCCTCCTGAAACGATCACCTCTTTGTTGGCACGTACGCGCAACATCTCACCGTTTCTAACGAACTCTACGCCGTAGGCCTTCTTCGACGACGGATCTATTAAGATTTTGGTAACATACGCTTCCATAGCGACGTGTAAATTCTTACGCGTCCTGGCTGGCCGCAAGAAGGCTTTCGCCGTGGAGCAGCGGCTACCATCTCTGATGGTGCCTTGAGGAATCGTAAAGCCAGTCTGCCGTTCTCCATTGATATCCCTGCTCTCGTAACCCATCTCTTGGCCGGCTTGAACGAACGCAGCGGCCAGAGGAGTGTGCCATTGTGGTTCTTCGACGGTTAAGTACCCGCCGGTCGAATGATACGGTGTTTTGGCGTAGGTGTGTTTTCGATTGTCTTCGGATTTTAGAAAATAAGGCAGCACATCCTGGTAAGACCATCCTGGATTGCCTTGTTGTTCCCATATATCGTAGTCTTTCTTGTTACCACGGACGTAAAGCATGGAATTTATTCCGCTGCTACCTCCAAGCAGCTTGCCACGTGGCCAGCGGCAACGACCATTCTCCATCGCTGTGTGTTTAATTTACGTTAGAGTACATCGAAAGCGTTGTGAATAATTTATAAACAAATGTTGTTGTTGTTCGGATATTAATTCACCTTTCATATATCTTTGTGCTCGGCGATAGATTCATTCTTCGAATTTGATTTGACATTAGGTATGCCCAAAACTACCTATTGGTTCTATATGCAAATCACTAAAATTCAAGTGTATGCAAGTATTACTTCAAATAAATAAGTCTGCACATTTATATATTTTAATGCAAAGCAATATTAATTTTGGCAACAATACCTATATGTTTTTCGTTATTGTAAAATAAGATATTTCAGATCTGTTATTTTATCGTCTCTGGTAAGTTCAGCGACATTATACGTATGAAAAGATATGTTTTATTTTGCCAGTGTTTCAGAAAGCTTTACTAACTTACTCGCTTCTTGTATTCTCGTTGCCATAAATTGCATTTTACATTCCTTTCCAAGCGTGATATAATTATATCTATCTCTCGCACATCTCACCGTAAAAAATAGAGCGTTAGACTTTAATGATTAGGGTATGCAGTATTGTCTTTGTAATTAAGTATTTACCGTTTTTATAAGTCGATATAATTCGACGCTATTTACCTCGACAGTAACTTTTATTGGGTTCCGTGGTGTATTCCCAATCGATTTTGGTGAGCTGCAGATTGTCGGCAAGAGAAGGAATATCATACACAGCACTTCCATCGCCACCTGCTTCGAGAAGGAGTACGTTCCAGTCTTCTATTTCGGACAAGCGACTTGCCACCACGGCTCCTGTCATCGTGTAAAGTTACAGAGCATTTTAAATAAAACATATCTAAGAAATCTTATTCCAGTTTAATGTCACAAATATCTTCGAATCGAATGTCTGTAGCCTAATTTCCAAACATTGAGAGAAATAATTTGTCGAAATTACGAATCGAAATTCGCGATACCGCAAAAATATGTTTACAAGGTAAAAGGAAAATATATTTAGACATGGGAAATTAGAAGTTAATATTTTGGCGTTAGTATGTATAAATAACGTACAACATTGCTAATATATCCAGTAGATTGACGAAGTCGTGAAAGGAAATTTGACAAGAAAATCGGGATGTATGAATTGTTCAATTTTCGCGACCTTCTTCGCACGCAAACACACCGATGTACTTATCTTTGACACACTTTTATCAGATTTAGGACGGAACTTCGCGTGGATAACATGAAAAACCATACCTGCGGCTCCACCGCCCACGACTATGAAATCGTAAGCCGGCAGTAGCGATTTCGAAGGAACATTCGTCGAAGAGTATGGAACAATCGAATAGATGACGTATAGCGACATGCTTACGAGCATCGAAATCATCGATGTGATGGGTTGTGATTTCATCCCTCCGAAAATGATGCGTTTGACATCCATTTTGTACTTCTGTTTCCGCTATCAATCTGTGATATTAAGTAACAGAGAATTTTTAATTAACGCTTATTATCCTTATTTATCTCTTCAAACATGATCGGTATTTGTTCCTTACGTTCTTCAATCTACTTTAGTCCAATGGTTTGTAGCAATGTTTGTAGAATAAAATATCTTGTTTGCTAGTTATTCGAAGAAGAGTACAGCTAATTGATTTCGATGACCTTAATACATATTGTCAAAATTAACATTTTAAACAACTTTTTCATATACGTGCCTCCGACGCGGTGGTGCTCGACTTTAGTTTCCAAGATAGATATTCGCAAAATAATTCAATGAAATTCACGTTATGATTACACTTCGTCTTGCAGTATACAATCTCATTTTTATACAACTCAACCTAAATTTAACTTATTGATAAAGGAGATAACTATTTTTAACAATTTATATATCAGTGATTATGTTTACCATACCTAAGAGCGTGCTGCGATGCGACGTGAATCAAAGTGACGAATTTTTCTTGGTGATGGCTTAAATACTAAATTCTGTGTCAATATTCCGTCTCGTCAGAATTGCACACATATGTGAGGGACATATGTGCGTCCCTTATCTAAGGTATACAAAGATGCGATTAATTTATGCAGATCATAGGTACATTTCACATCGCGAGTGTTGCGAGAAGATTTAGATGGTTTGTCCAAAGTGTGGACATTGGATTAGTGGAGAAGGTCGTGCCTGATTCTAAAAGGTAAATGATTTGTTTACAAATGTCATATATTGTTGAGATTTAAGATGGTGATATTCTATTGTTATTTCAACAGCGGACATTTGTGCTTTGTTACTTTCGTGTTTTGTCAGCTTTTATAAAGCAATAAAAGATTTTGATAATAAGCGAACAGCATGTTTATCTACGCGTTAATTCATATTGCACGAATTCTGGGAAGATGTAACGGTGCAAAATGTTGCAAAAATATTCGCGATGTTTATCACGACTGTACGCCAGCTTCTCGCACCATAAAAAAAGTAGTTTGCAGAATTCAGACGTAGCGATTTCGAACTGCAGGACCAGCCACGCTCTGGCCAACTTTCTCTGGTAGACGATGACATTGTGCTTAATTTATTGCAAAGTAATCCCCGAATTTCGAATGCTGAACGCTTCTAAAAAAGCAACGCTTATGTAAATAAGTACAAATTAATTATCAAATTAATAGAGGCATGAAAAATTAATGAAAAGTGGGAGAATTCTTATTGCTCCATCCAAATACTGCCGGCTAGCTTCACGGTGGCCAGATTGTAAAGGTTATCCCAAATTCAAACTCAGCTCTTTGATGATATTGACTTTTAATTCAATTTTAGCAGACTTGACTCATAGTCCCGCATATACAGTGCTGAAGTGATCTTTATCCAAGTTCCGCAAATCCTCGATTGTATACATAAACTGAAGATAAGTGTTAGGTTTCTAGGTTAGGTAATTTTGTCCAGTTGTCGGCAACAAATACTAACGCGTATGATTTTACGGGCGTGTAATTATAGGCAGAATTCAATGTAGTGGTGTCTATAGATTTTTGATAAAGTTGTTCAGGATCATATAATGATAAAATATTAAGAATTCAACGAAATCCGTGAGCACGCAACGGTTTCTCCACCGATACTTGTCAAAGCAATCTTTCTCAAGAAAATACCCTGCGAAACAATATATCACAAGACGACAGTTCGCGGTAAAATCCCACACAAGACTCATCATACTCATTTTCGTATGTTGGCGCAAATGTTACTTTCCTCGCTCAAATCGGATGACGTTTCCCTAAAACCGACGTCTTCCTAATAGATGCTCTGAAAGTCGATGGATACCTCGAAGCGGTAGCAAGGGTACGCAGCCTAGATCCTCATCGACTTCCTGAGGACTCGGATCGGTTAACGATGCGTCGATTGAGATTAGAACAACTCATATAGGCAAATAAGAACTAATTTAAGAATCCACTAAGTCGTGTCGAAAATATTTTTCCTGGAATCATTTTAAAATTTCAAAGTTCCACACCCATCAAATTTTACTTAAAATAATTTCGCTTATGTAATAAGTGCACGTAATAGTACAAGTAGACGCATAAAATTAATTTACAACAGCAGCTATTGATATACGTTCAATCCCATCAACTATTTCTCTTTGACCATATCGGAACCCTTCTCTGCGATCATTATAGTCGGCGCATTGGTATTGCCGCTGATCAAATTTGGCATAATCGAACTGTCTATAACTCGAAGTCCAGTAATTCCGTAAACTCGAAGCCAAGGATCAACCACCACATTCGGATTCGACTTTGGCCCCATCTTGCAAGTACCCACGGGGTGTGATATAGTTAAGGGGAAAGATCTGATCATGCACTCTCAGTACGGGTCGCTATACAATGGGATATGCTTGCAGTCAGGAAATGGATTCGGATTCAGTTTGCTCCCGTAACGTCTAAGCGAAGCAGTTTTACTCATCTCGAGTGCAAATTTAACTCCTTCGATCAATATTGCCATGTCTTCTGGCTCCTTGAAATAATTCGGATAAATCAGTGGATAATCGAAAGGATTGTTGCTTCGAAGTTTGATAATCCCTCTGCTTTTAGGTCTTAGAAGAGTAGGGTACACACTCCACGCGTCCTTATTTTGAATATCTTTATATACGGCATCATATAATTCTCTGGTGAATCCACGAACCTTTCCAGTGCTCTCGGAGTAGTCCCCCGTTGACCAAGTATGTATTTGTAAGTCTGGAAAATCCTCAGAGGCATTCGCATATTTGGTATTAATAAAACCTACTGCCTCATTATATGATAGAGTGATCAAAGGACCGTTTCCGGATATGGCGTACTCTAGGGCATAGCTAATATTATCCAGTTTTCTCTATACGATTGAAACTTCTTCATTCACTAAGAATGTAAGGCCCCCTGCACTTATATGGTCTTGAAGATTATGACCCACTCTTAAATCCTGAATCACTGGTATACCGTGATCCGATAAGTGTTCTTTAGGTCCTATTCCCGACAACATCAACAACTGGGGGCTATTGATAGTTCCTCCGGAAACGATCACTTCTTTGTTGGCATGTACGCGCAACGTTTCTCCGTCTCTAACGAACTCTACGCCGTAAGCACTTTTCGTTGACGGATCTATTAAAATTTTGGTAACATGTGCTTTCATAGCGACCTGTAAATTTTTACGCGTCATGACTGGCCGCAAGAAGGCTTTCGCCGTTGAGATGCGGCTACCATCTCTGATCGTGCCTTGAGGAATCGTAAAGCCAGTGTGCCGTTCTCCGTTAATATCTCTACTCTCGTAACCCATTTCTTGGCCTGCTTGAACGAACGCAGCGGCCAGAGGAGTGTGCCATCGTGGTTCTTCGACGGTTAAGTACTCGCCGGTCGAATGATACGGTGTTTTGGCGTAGTTGTGATTTCGATTGTCTTCGGATTTTAGGAAATAAGACAGCACATCCTGGTAAGACCATCCTGGATTGCCTTGTTGTTCCCAGATGTCGTAGTCTTTTTTGGCACCACGAATGTAGAGCATGTAGTTTATGCCGCTGCTGCCTCCGAGTACTTTGCCACGTGACCAGTTGCACTGACCGCCTTCCATCGCTGTTGACATAATTTACATTAAAGAACCTTGAAAGCATTGCGAGTAATTCGTAATCGAATATTGATTTTGGAAGGTCACTGATACACGTTAACTTCTCTTTGGATTGGATGATAGATTCATTTTTTGATTTATGTTAACACTAGAACTGTGCAAATATATCTGACTGTTCTATATATAAATCAGTATACATAAATGAAGTATAAAGTTCTATATATAAATCAAGTGTCATTACTTAAAATACATAGATATATAATTATATGTAGATCTAAATTTTGTTCAGCATTAATTGCGCCCAAAATATCTGTTTATTGTATTAGAAAGACAATTCTGGTTCGATATTTCCACGTCTTTTAGTGCTGATATTCATTACAATTGTAAGATTATGATGCACACAGATTTTACAATGCTTTACTTATTTACTGGCATCATTTATTCGCATTGCCATAGGTAGCACTTTATATTCCTTTCGAAGCATGATAATATTTTATCTATCTTTTCTCAAATTCCTTTTTTTTCAGTAGAAAAAATGGAGCGTTGGACGTTAATGATTAGAGTGTCTGGTATTAATATTGTAATTAAGTACCTATCATTATTACAATTAGGTATTATTCAATATTATTTACCGAGACAGTAGTTTTCATTTGGTTCCGTCGTATAATTCCAATCGATTTCAGATCGTTGCAGATTGTTGGCAAGAGTAGGAATATCATACACAGCACTTCCATCGGCACCTGCTTCCAGCAGGAGTACGTGCCAATCTTCTATCTCGGACAAGCGATTCGCCACAACGATTCCTGTAATGATGTAAATTCACAGAGTATTTTAATAAAACATGCCTAAGAAAATTTCTTCTTCTTAAGCGTTACAAATATTTCCAAATTAGAAATTTGTAGTTTTACATCAACACATCAAGAATGGGAGTAAAATTGTCGAAATTAGAAATAGTACTTCGCGGTAAATTCACAATATGTTTGCGCAATGATCCCATAGCATATTTATATGAATGGAATAAGATATTAAAATTTCTTCATTAATGTATATAAATAGCGTATATGATCACTAATGCCTACGATAGATAAAGTCGGAAAATGAAATTTGGAAAAAATCGATATATGGGAAGTACGTAACCTTTTTGGAGTTACACGATCATACAAGGAAAAATGCCTTTTTCCTTGCACGCACATACACAGCTGCGACTGTTTTAGTTACATTTTTATCAGATTTTTAACGGAACTTTGTATCCGCATCGTGATAAAACATACCTGCTGAACCACCGCCTACGATTATGAAATCGTAAGTCGGCAGTAATGATTTTGTAGAAACATTGAACGAAGAGTATGGAACAATCGAATAGATGATGTACAGCGACACGCCTAAGAGCATCGATAGCACCGAATGCGATTTCATCCCTCCAAAAATGATGCGTTTGACATCCATTTTATACTTCTCCGATATCCTTTATAAATCTGTAACATTAAGGTTTGATACTTTACCGAACATCTTATTCGCAATATAAGACGAAGTGGCAGAGAATTATTAATGAATGCATATTACCATCATTTGTTCATTCGGGCCCTAAGGGGCTTTGGCTTTTTCATTCTTAAACCTACTTTTCTCGAATAGAATATAGCGAAACTAATATTTATTTTTTTAATGAGTGTATCCCAACGATTTTAATTGCAAGTGAAACATGTTGTCGAGGTTAACATTCTGAACAACGTTTTCCTATACCTGCAACCGCTGCGATACTGCGCAGCCTCATATTTCACGAAATTCGCAAAATACTTCATTTAAATTTATGTGATGACAGCTCATCATCTTGAAGTCAACTTAACTCACTGATGAAGGAGGTAACTATTTTCGATATCGTGCAAGCAAAATAGAAAAAGCGACGGATTGCAGATTGTGCTAGACTAATAAAAGGTATCATGAAATAGTCTGAGATGAATTGATATCTATATCGATTGTTGCACTTTACTCTCTATTTTCAATGTGTCAAAAATGATATAGATATTGTTATCGTCACAAGAAAATCGTTTTATAACCAAAAGATTACAAAATTGTTAAATAACACATATGGTATTAAACATAAATTGCTTTGTCCCTTGCAAGCCAAGGCTGAGCGGCGGTTAGAAATATGGGAGTAAGTTGTTCAAGGTGGTGACTTTGACGAGGTAGTTCGATGTCATCGAATTCTTTGTGGTTTACCCATCTCTGAATAATCACATTTCTTTTTCTGTGTACAGATGATAAGGGAATAAGAAGTTATTTGAAATTGTGGTGTCACTGTCATACATGGATGATAAAATAATAGGACGGCAATAAATTTATAACACAAATGTAGACACTATTTCTTAAAAAGTAGATCAGAGGTAATGAGATGGCAAAATATTAGCGAATATACAGAAAATTATGCATTACTTACGTGGATTAAACACGAAACCTAAAAGAGAGTTCCGATGCGACGTAATCCAAGACGACGAATGCTTCTGGCTGTCGATTATTTATGTACTGAATTCTAAGTAATTATTGCGCGACATGAAAAACGACATGATTACGTAATGGACACATCAGAAATTTTTCTCAAGGTTTGAACAACTTAACATAACTTTGTAAAAATATTTCTTTGGAGATACGATTATTTCTTTGTATCAACTGAATAATTTTCAAAAAATTATTTAGCAAACTACGACTAATCATTTGCACTATTAACACTCAAATAAACTTTAAACGCGGTGGAGCGTACCTTATTGGAAACAATATGAACGAATAAAGCACACTTTCAACAATATTAATAGGAATAAAAATAATAAACGTGCGAGTTCGATTTGTGACCAAAGTATTTTACCATCCCACCTGAATATGGAATAGATGGGCGTGATTGGACATAGTTCAGCATAAGTCACTCTGCATTAGACGTTGACGAGAGAGACAACAATTTTTAATAACGCAGAGATAAAAATGAATATGAATTAGATATAGTAGTATAAGACCGGTATTAACCTTCTGAAAGAATTTTCAATGGATCTATAAATATATGCAACGTTGCACTATATCTTATCTGTCTGTTTGCCCATATAACTTAATGATAAATATACATCTGTATTTAAGTCTGTTTTGAAGTTGAACACAAAAGTATGTCACGCATACAAAATAAATAATAATAAATGATACTAATTAAATTCAGGGTTGCTTATAAAATCGCAGGGGTTTACTTTGGAATGTCCTATAAACAAGAGATGAGAGCTTAGTTTCGGTGACACACTATACCCGTCCGCTGCCAGGGATACGGTAACCAATCGCGTACGCTGTTACGGAAGCACAATTATAGATAAAGTTCACTATAATGTTATCGAATGCTATTTACGAATGTTTCGGATATTATGAGGTCGTAAAATATTAAGAAGCAAGGTTAGTCATTTACTTATATGTTTATTATCCGTATACTCGTGTGTTTATTTCGTAAAACAAGCGATTACATTAGCTTCATTAAGAAGGAAAGTTGTTTTATGTACAATTATAGAAACTGCAGAATGAGCAGAAAATTCACAGTCCTTTGCCAGATTTTACAAAATAACTAGTTTATATTTCCTTTTTTGTCCCTCTAAAAGAAGGGAGTACACGGACGCTTCCAGAGCGTCTGTACACTACGAAGACAGGGTTTCCTTTCTATGATCATGTAGACGCTCAGGCCGCCTAGTGCCTCGGTAGGAATTTCTTTTTTTGATTTTAGCAAAGGATGTTGTATGTAAGACAGAGGCCCAATGCTGAATTCTGAAATCTTCTAATGTTACCCAAGGATTCAAAATCAGAGGACATCTAGAGATATAAAAGACGATAATTAACATGTGATTGGACGTTCAGAGGTTAGACCTGTATCGAAACAAAATAGGTAAAGGTTGGTTTTAAATGTTATTCGAAAGGGAGAAAGAGAAACCTTATTAAGGAAATACTCCAGTCAGATCGGGTTATAAGCTCCAAAGAACTCTTAGCAGTAAAATTAGCCTCAAATTGTCGGACTGGTCACCTAAGTGGTCGTTGATTGCTTCTCGGGAGAAATACATCACAGCTAAATGAAAGGTATTCATTTAGAATTGCTACATCACTAAACAACCGTATTGGTAACGTCGAGAGCGAAGCGGATGAAATATAATCGAACGATCAAACGGAACTACCATAAGTGAAGTCCAATCGCAATTGTATGAAGCAGCAGCTAATTTCTTCTTGTTCGAAATAATTAGAATCTCAAGATATACGTGGCGATAATAAGTTGCGAGCTACATTAATAATCTATTCGGACGAGGCTTCTTCATATGATTACGATCGAGCAACACTTAACATAAGGTCGCTTGATCGTTCAATTTTGCACAATATGACCATATTCTGACTCGTGGTTCACTGTACGAGATACATAATAAAAATCATTTTCAGTTAGAAATAATATCTTTCTATTATGTAATAATACACAACTACCATCTATCTTAATTCAATTTACAACTGTCCACCTGCATCCCGTCCCTTCAACCACTCCTGTTTTACCATATCGGAACCCTTCTCTGCGATCATAATAGTCGGCGCATTGGTATTGCCACTAATTAAATTTGGCATAATCGAACTATCTATGACTCGAAGTCCAGTAACTCCGTAAACTCGAAGTCGCGGATCTACCACGGCGTTTGAATCCCACTTAGGTCCCATCTTGCAAGTACCCACGGGATGAAATATAGTCGCGGGATAAAATCTGATCATGCATTCCCAGTAAGGATCGCTATACATGGGAACATGCTTGCAGCCTGGGAATGGTTTCGGATTCATTTCGCTTCCGTAACGTTTAAATGATGCAGTTTTACTCATCTCCAGCACAAACTTAACTCCTTCGACCAATGTTGCCATGTCTTCTGGCTCCTTGAAATAATTCGGATAAATCAATGGATAATCGAAAGGATTGTTGCTTCGAAGCTTGATAACACCTCTGCTTTTCGGTCTTAAAAGCGTAGGATACGCGCTCCACACGTCCTTATCCTGAAGCTCTCCATACACGGCGTCGTAGAATTCTCTGGTCAATCCACGGATCTCTCTAATAATGTCGTTGTTCTGTCCCGATGAATAATAATGCAGTTGTATGTCTGGGAAATCGTCGGAGGCATTCGCGTATTTGGTATTGATAAAAGCTATTCCTTCGATATTTCCTAAGTTGGTCCAAGGACCCTCTCCGAGTGTGACGTATTCTAGTACGTTGCTAATATTAAACAACCTACTCTGTACGAGTGCAATTTCTTCATTCACCAAGAACGTAAGGCCCCCTGCACTTATATGGTCTTGAAGATTATGACCCACTCTTAAATCCTGAATCACTGGTATATCGTGTTCCATTAAGTGTCCTTTAGGTCCTATTCCCGACAACATCAACAACTGGGGACTATTGATGGCTCCTCCGGAAACGATCACCTCCTTGTTGGCACGAACGCGTAATGTCTCTCCGTCTCTAACGAATTCTACGCCATAAGCCTTCTTGGACGACGGTTCTATTAAAATTTTGGTAACATGCGCATTCATAGCGACTTGTAAATTCTTGCGTGACATGGCTGGCCGCAGAAAGGCCTTCGCCGTGGACCATCGGCTTCCATGTCTGACGGTAGCCTGAGGGTTCATGAACCCAGTGTGTCGTTCTCCGTTAATGTCTCTATTTTCGTAACCCATTTCTTGGCCTGCTTGAATGAACGCAGCGGCCAGGGGAGTGTGGAACGGAGGTTCTTCGACGGTAAGGTAGCCCCCGGTCGAGTGATACGGTGTGTTTGTGTGGAAGCGATTTCGATTGTCTTCGGATTTTAGGAAATAAGGCAGGACATCCTCGTAGGACCATCCTGGATTGCCTTGTTGTTCCCAGATGTCGTAGTCTTTTTTGGCACCACGAACGTATAGCATAGTGTTTACCATGCTGGTGCCTCCGAGCACTTTACCACGTGGCCAACGGCAACGACCGTCTTCCATCGCTGTGGGTATAATTTACCGTAAAGTACATCGAAGGCATTACGAATAATTTGTAGCGATATATTGATCTAGGTTGTTTATTGATTCTCATTTATATCTGTTTGGATTCGGCGATACATTTTTCGATTTATCTTAAGAAAGATCCGCCTAATGTTTCTGAACATTCTATATGTATGAAATTCAGTGTAATCCACGCGATGTTACTAAAATAAATAAATTTACACAATTATATTGCATCAAAATGGAAATTACGTTATTTTTGGTCAAAATATTTGTATGTTTCTAGTAACTGTAAAAAGGAAAATTTGTTATTCATCTTCTTAATCATTTTGTCATCTTTAGGTAGTTTTAGTGTAGAATTCATTAAAATTGAAAGACGGTGATGTACCGATGTTCTGGAATGCATTGCTTATTTACTCGCTTCATTTATTCGCGTTGCCATAAATTGCATTTTATAATTCCTTCCAAGCGTGACATGATTTTATCTTCCCTTTCTTTAATTTAATTTCTACATCGTTAAAAATACAACGTTTGACCTGGACGCTTAAAGGGTGATTGCAGTGTTTCTTTTGTAATTAAATACTTATTATTATAGTTAGGTATTATTCGGTATTATTTACCTCGACAGAAATTTTCACTAGGTTCCACCCTGTATTTCCAATCGATTTCGGAGAGCTGCACACTGTCGGCGAAAGAAGGAATATCATATATAGCACTTCCGTCGCCACCTGCTTCCAGGAGGAGTATGTCCCAATCTTCTATTTCGGACAAGCGATTCGCTATAACGGCTCCTGTAATCGTGTAAATTGACAGAGCATTATAAACTAGGCATACTCAAAACAATTGAATCAAATTAACGATTACAAATATTTGTAAATTAAAACTATGTAGTTTCGTTTCAAAACACTGAGAAAGAGACAATTTGTCCAAATTACGAAATGAAATTGACGATAAATTCAAAATAGTTTACAAAACAAACTTAAAATACGTTTATACGAAGGAAACAAAAAGTTAAGATCGTCAATAATATACTATATATACATGATACTATACGTTATATGAAATTTGCGTTTGTAAAACATCAAAATATGTAAGTTGTTAAATTCTCGTGTCAGTTGATCGTGCGAGAGATAATGTGCTCTTTCTCGTACGCAAACAAACGGATACGTTTATCTTTGTCACATTTTTATCAGGTTTAAGACCGAAATTCGTGTGGACAATATGAAAAAACATACCTGCAGAACCACCGCCCACGACTATGAAATCGTAAGATTGCAATAGAAATTTGGAAGGAACATTCGTTGAAGAGTAAGGAACAATCGAATATATGACATATAGCGACAGACTTAAGAGCATCGAAAGCACCGATATGATCGGGTCTGATTTTACTCCTCCGAAAATAATCCGTTCAACATCCATTTTGTATTTCTTCGAAATCCTTTATCAATCTGTAATATTAAGTTTTCATACCTTACGAACCATCTTTTTGCAATATAAGACGAAGTAACAGAAAATGATTAATAAACGCATAGTACCATCATTTGACCTTTCGGATGCTAAGAAGTTTTGGTTCTTACCTTGTTAAATCTACTTTGGTCTAGTGGGTTGTCACAGAGAGAATTTTTTGTTTGGTAATTATTTTTTTATTATCATAAAATCTCGCCAATTTTGATGATCTTGAGGCATTCTGTTGTCACGCTAGCATGAAGTAATATTCGATGAATTGACTGATATATGCAATGCTGCGCTATATTCTCGTCTTCGATTGGTCAAAAATATAAGCAATATACCTACCGTTACTGAAAATTTGTTTACTATACAAAAATTCATAAAATATGTTATTAAATAATACATTTAGTAGTAAACTTAAATTGTTCTACAACTCGGAAACTAAAGTCGAGCAGCAGTTGAAAAGAAAGTCGTTCAGAATGTTGATTTTGATGAAATATCTCATTGTCAGTGTCAGTGTCATCCCTTTGTCTGACTAACCAAATTTTTTTTATTTATACAACTGATAGAAAAATGAGAAGCTATTTGAAATAGTGGTGACACAGACACAAGTGGCTGATAACATCTTAAGATACCAATAAACTTACAATGGACATGTGGATATTATAGCTCAGAATTTAGAAGATTATAAATAACCAAAAAATCAAGTACTAGAGAAAATACAGAAATTTGGAGTATACATACATGAATTCGACACCGAACGTGAAAGAATGCCCCCGATACGATGTAGATTAAGGCGACGAGCGCTTTTGTACTGGCGATTGCTTAAATACTGAATTTTGAGCAACTATTGTGCATTATCGGTGCATTCTTGAATATGTAAAGGACATAGTATGTGTCTTATCTTTGATATGCAGAGATACTGACAATATATTTTGACGTATTTCAGATTGCAACAATTGCGAAAAGGTTTTCGTTCTTTATCTAAATATTGTCTGATAAATATTGGGTTATTGGAAAAGTTTGTGCTCGACTTTAATTGATACACTAAATTATTTTTCTGCATGTTGTATCTGTTGTTGCATATACAGACTGCATGGCGGATAAAGATAGCGATATTCAATTGTTATTTCAGCTAAAAACTTTTGTGTTTTGACAACTTACGTATTGTAAAAAAGAATTTGATATAGATAAAAAAGATTTTGAAGTTGATGACCGAGGAAAATATTCATTTTCGTCTTGCTGGAAAGTTGTAACAATGGGAACTACCGGAAAAAATATTCGCGATGTTTATGTAGACCGTGCAGCAGTTCTTCGTACAAACAAAATTTTCTCTATTTCTTCTTCAATTAAAATTCGGAGATTATTTTACAATAAATTGAGCACAATGTCATTGTCCATTAAAGAAGGTCGACCAAGGGTAGCTGCTCGTCCAGTTGGAAATCACCACATCTGAATTGCGCAAACCATTTTTTTATTACACCAAGAGCTGGTAGACTGACGTGATAAACATCCTGAATATTTTTACAACAGTTTCCGCAGTTACGCCTTCCCAGAATTCGAGCGACGCGAAATGACGCAAATATATCTTTTCTCTTCCTCATTTTCAAATGCTTTTCTTGGAAGGTAAACGCTGTCGAAACATAAAGTCTGCCGTTGGAATAACATTCGAATATCGCTATTTTTATCAGCTATGAGCTTTGCACATGCGATAGCTGATGCGATTAGCAGACAAATATTTAAGCGACATATATTGGAATCGGGCACGAAATATTTGCACTCACCGGATAGTTATCGCCGAAGATGACTCCTTTCTTTTCTTGTCACGCAAATTTCCTTTCCCGGCATGCTAGTAAGGCGATATGGTCCCGCAGCTATGGCATTTCTCTGTTGTTTACTATCGGTTTTAAAGCCGCCGGGGCCTCTAAAATTCCGGACAAATTCTGAGCCTAAAAATTAAAATTGGACATATTTCGCGTCAAAATTAGTTGCTAAAAATGCGCCAAGACAACTAGAATATTACACTAATTAAAAATGACTGTGAGTATTACTCATAAATGTACAGAGTGAAGCAATAAGAACTATCATCCAAATAACTCGTTACCTAATGATTGTAATAAAAAATGTTTTGTATGAATTCTATTGCATTTGACGGAACTCATGGGTTGGTAGCAATTAGATTTTCTCATGTATCATATTTTTTTAGTTATCCAGGTAATCTTGAGCTGTCTCAAGTTCAATGCACTTTTCTTAAGTTCTACGTTGGAGCTGATAAGGAAAAATTCAATGATCTGTAATGAGATGATCTTGATTTACCCTTAGACCTCAAAACTAGGCAAAGCGTTGAGTGTAATCGTACTTATTTTTGATGTCTTTGTTCCGAATTTTCGCCGTTTTCTTCTTCACATTTCATGAAACGGATACGTGAAATGTAAATTTAGTTTTAGAGAAGAGAACAAGAAATTTAATTGTAGAGAACAAGAAATATTATGATTATTGTAATGAATTGTCAAAGTCGCCGATTTATAATTAAAAATTAGAAAATTATTTAATTTGATTGCGTTATTAATTTATATCAATTATTAATTTATAACATTTATACTATTAATTTATAATAATGATGTCGTTAGTTGAAAACTATCCAACTATTAATGTAGAACAATACCATTACTCCGTAACAATTAAATTATTGATTTATTTTATTTTATCTAATATTTAACACGTTTCCCGAAGCATAGGACACATAGGCCTTGTAACGAGCCTTCCTCCTGGGCTGTCTCTTTTTCACTAACGGTACAACTTAGTTTTAAATCAAGTTTTATTGTCAAATTTTGAATTTTATATCCCGTTGTATATTTTAAGCTTTAGTATTAGTATATTGGTAAAGATTGAATATTTGATCGATGTACGTATTAATTCACAAAAGTATGATATTGGTGATCTTTTGCTCCTTTCATTGTTCTTTCTATTCCCTTCGTTGCTCTTTTCCTTTTTCTCATTGTGCATAATTTGTTTGTTTCAGTTATCGATAAACTGCGTTACAAGTTTCTGGTTGTGAGTCGGACTACCTATATTTGATAATACATAATTAATGGTTGATTTAAGGATACAAAGATAGAAATAGAAAGTATTAAAAGATTACAGTTTTACTTAAAACTAATTAAACTAATCATTTAACTATTAGTATACAGTATTACTAAATTTATATAAAATTAACTATTAATATACAATATTTTGTCCATAATTTCATATAAGACTTTAGTTTTCATTCAAACCAGTACTATACTGAATCGATAACGTCGCACGCGACATGAAAATGGTATGGAGGATCAGGTGACTCCCAAAACGTGGAATTTGAAAAATTTCACATCTTTGAAATTTCTATGGCATTGAATTTCACGTTTATTTTTGTACCTCGTTTGCAATTGTAAGAGGCCGTTACGTCGTGTCGTAGGCCTACGGCCAGTTACTAAAACGCTGGCAGTTACCGCGAAAGCGAATCACCAAGCACGCCGCACCGCGATTGTGGTTCGATCAGTAATCGATGTCTCGGTCAATTATCGAAGAGTGATCGCATGTACAAGAAAGGAGGAGATGCCTGTGTGGCCATTCGCGTTGGAGTGCGAGTGCGAATAGAGTTCTCGATCGAAAAAAGACAGTTCGGTAAATGTGAATGTGTCGCGAGAAAGTAAAGCGTTGCAAAGAGTCCCCACCCGCGCCCGCCATTCGTCCATATCAAAATTGATATAGCGAAAAATTATGGCATAGTATCTTGACGATTTTCACGGATGCATATCGTGCAGCGGGGGTTTCCTTGAGCGGTGAGTTGACAGAAATATTATTTCTGTCGGTTGCGCGGACAAAGAACCTGTGCTCTTCGAGATTCGCGCACGTGGCTGGCCGGCGCATTCGGCGTGAAAGGGGGTCCAGTGCGTAGTAAAGCGATAAACGCCTTAACGACGCGCGAGTGTCTTTTATGCTCGAATTGGGGCCGATTTTGATGCTTTACCCAGTAACCAAATTTCGTGTGTCACATAGTTTTTGCTTTGTGGGTTTTTTCTAGACTAATATTCTGAGCATCTTTTCGGAGACATAAAATTATTGACCTCCGTATTTTTAATTTTCGATGTGTAAACTTCGAAAATGCAAGTTTTAAGGTGTTGAATCCATTGATGCAAATGGTATGCATATATAGAATCGAGCAGGTTTAGCGTATTCGAATAGTTGTGTTGATTATTATTTAGCGTATTTGACAGGTTATATTAGCTTCGAGCCATGGTTGGAATGGAGTCACAGTAATTAGCACGTAGGTGGCGGCCATTTTGCGGCGGGATTTTGAATTGGATTAGGTTTGGGTCTCTTTACTCTTCAGCCACCTCGCGGCGGCCGGTTACGCCGGTAGAACTAATTTTCGACCAACTTTGATTCAATACTCATCTATGCGAACTAAACAGATGATGGGTAGAAGTCAATATGGCGTCAAAGTAATCTGCCAAATATGCTAAAATACTGTATTTTATGTACGTATAACTTTCGAACCAGCGAATTTATCACCTAAAAACTTCTTTTTCAGCTCGAATCACGTAAAAAACTAGAAACAATGTCAATAATTTTGCGCCCCCTAAGTCAAAGATCACTCCATATTTTTGTCCGCCCTACGCGAAGTTCGAGTTACTTTTAGGTATGGTACACTGTAAGCGTATGTATGTAAGAATATATCTTTATTGTACATTTTTATTTTACACGTTTGTATGTACACTATTTGTGACTTTATGTACCTGTGCAATATATTTCTAATTTTTTTATTTTCTAGCAAAAACCTATAAGGAATATAATATTTTTCACTTTTTCAAATTTTAATTCACAAATACTTTTTTGATTTATATAATAATTATGAAATTTTGTTCCGTAATTATATATTACGACCACTGCAAGTATAATGAAGGATCAAAAATGTGATAAATGCAAAGCAGGTTTTCTTCATATTGAATATAGCTACACGGAATCGCAGATAGCTCGTTGCAACTAACTTTGTCACAGCTACAGTTACTACACATTTTTAAAACATTTTTAAAACTTACTGTATTAGAGAGTGTATTAATCCCAGATGTTTGTCATGCTTAAATAATCATCGGCTGGAATGCGGGAGACGAAAGTTGATTAGAAGCAAATGATAATAATTTTGCTGTAAAACTGCGATCGGTTAGACGGATTTCAGCATTATCGTCGTATGATCTTATTATATCTTTTAAATGTTCAAGCAGATACTTAAATTGTCTAACAAAATATATTTATATTTAAATGTTAGATAAAAACTGTTATTTTAGGGAGGACGATTCTAATTATGACTTGGTTTCCATCATAGTCAGATAATATTATTGATATAATTCTCGATATTTCCGGGTTAATTAAGAATTTTGTGATAGGACAATTTTTTTATTTTTCCAAATAGAAGGTAGACAATAGTGTATCCAATTATGTTACTTTGTGCTAATTTACCACCAACAGATGCACCGATGAGGATGATGGGTAGATCCCTTGGGAGCCTATGCTCAAGAATTATACCTAAATTTTCCATTTCTCTATCCCTTTTCACTTTTTCATATACCTTTTTATAATTGCCTTTTCAAGGCAACCACTATTTGATATTAAAATTTGTATCGAATATGAATGTGAGATAAAATTCACGTTTTGCACTTTTGGTAAAGTTATCTTCTTCTCTGTAGTGCTTAAATCTCTTTTTGAAACAAGTTCATCCTTTCTTAATGCATCCAGAAATTTTCGTGTTAACATGTTGATTAATTGAAAAGATATAATTCGGAGAAAAACATGGTTTCTGCTAAAACTACCCCTTTAACAAAGTAGGTAAGAGCCTAAGAGGTGTAATTATACTATGTATTAACCGGGTGTTTGTATCAATTTATCAACCTAAATTTGCATTCCAGATATAAGCACGAGTTCAAATATTCCATGCTTGCTATACGTCAACATTTATGAAAGATCTTAGATACCAATATAAAAACCTCACAGTTCATTATCAATAATAATCATATACGTAAAGAAAAGGAATAATTAGAGAAGCTATCATAAGTTCAAAACAACAATTTGACCGTAGAAACAGGAATAGCGAAGAATCTTGAAGAAAGTAACATGTTCTAACTCCGAACACGTTCGAGATTCTAACCGAAGGAAAAAAAAAAAGTAGCGGAATTCGTACTTCGTAGTGGAATCTCCATATTTATAACCTCCACTCCACAAACTCTAGAACCAAAATCGCTGCCGATTTCTATAGAACCACAGGCAATAATCAAATACGCACGGGAATTTTTTAGGAAAATTGTCTGCAATGAATAAACAGTTATATAAACGATCACACACGTAACATTCTGATCAAAGCCCAAACCGGTATATTAAAATATTGCCGGCAAATAATTAAACTTGAAAAGGGATAGAGTGAATTTAAGAAAGACAAAAAAGTAATACTATAAAATGTTACTTGGAAAAAATGATATAGACAATCTTTAGACACGATCTATAATCGATACAGTTCAACGTTTTATCGAACTCAGATTGTTGAAGCACGTTGTTAATATGGTTTATCATATGATTGGGACCATTGACGAATAAAAGTGAAATTTAGAGAATTTTACATTTATGTGGGTAATTTGATCAAGCAACAGATTCGGTCATTATCAGTCTGCGGATATTTATTCAAGTTTATATTTTTATGAATACAATTTTAGAAAAAAACGAGTCCTAAGCAGAGGTTTTCTCTACCCACTTACTGTTATAACCGGTGCTTTTAAATATTTCCTATATTCTTATGTAATATGTGCACTGTGTGTATCTTTGCACGTTTAAATTTTCTACAAATGCGTAAAATTCCGCAATTAGGTTTCAGTTGGTTTTGCATTATTTATCGTTATACATTTTAGTACGCCACAAATCTGGAGTTTTCAAAAGGACAATGTATTTCTAACAGGTCCATAGAAACCAACAAAAAGTACAGAAGATTTCCCATTATTGCTAAATTTTCATGCTCTTAGGTGAAAATTAGTAGACGTGCAACGAACACGACTAAACGATACTAAAAGGTAGAGTGATTAATTTATTGGACGAAGGTGACTATATCAATCACTGACTGCGATCAAAGACTTCTTCGGAAGTCTCTGTTTGAAGTATTGGATTCCAGTGTTAGAACTGTTCGAACATTTGGAACATCAAACTTCAGGAACAGACAGTTAACCGAAAGCACTGATTAAGCTGAAGTAAGAGGCTTCAGAAACGGACTTAAAGTCCCACGATCGCTAAGACAGATCAGCTGGAGCAACGGGTTTCAGGAATAGACTCAACTTTGTCTTTATCAGCGAACATTGGGTTCCACATGCAATTAGTCATGCAGAATTGACTCAAACAACTATACGAACAATGAACTTTACAGGATTTAGATCCATATCGGCTCCCGAGAATGGCTTTATACAAAATGACAAAGATAGAACGATAAATCTCCACAGCACGATTGTAATCAACTGCGTAAGTCGTTAATTTTGTAAGTGTTTACTCATACACATATGTAGTTTCGTTCCATGTTGAATGAACGATATGGATACAGGTGGAATGAAAATAAGAAAACAATCTAGAATATTGACAGATTTTTAAATATCATTGTTTCATTTCAACCGCAAAAGCATGAGCAATATTCTTCAATGTACTAGTTTCGGGATATTTATTCGTACTGAAAATTTCTGTAATAAAACATCAGCCTGCGTTAAAAAACATTTTACCTCGGAGGATTCAATAAAAACCTGTAGAGAAAATGTTGAATAATTACCCAGTTGATTGGAGAAGATATATTATCAGGGAGCAATTCCAATAAAATTTATTTCCGAAACCGAGGCACAAATCACTATAAAAAATCGATCGAGTTTTCCAGTTAACAGCATTATAAAAGCAATCATTCACTTTGACAATTGAATGAATCCAATTGCATTTGCACAATTAGCCGGGGCTAGATACAATTCAATCACTATACGTACTTCCTATCAACGAAAAATATACAAATCTTCGTAATTGTATTCAAGGAACAAATTAATTTACTAAGTTAACAGTGACAGTAAATATAACGTTAGACGTGTTCTTTAAACTCCCGTTCTGAATAAAAAAAGAATAAAATGTAAAATGTAAAAGTAAAAATGGTGGAATGTTAATTTTATTTCTTCATTAACTAAATTCTAAAAAAGCAAGTGCAAACGAATTGAACACATTTCTCAGTATACATGACATTGACACGTTACTAGTCTCTAAAACATTTCTAAAAAGCAATTATTAAATTAATATTCCATTTTACGTAATACAGCATACAAAACACTCTTTTAAAATGGAGCATACCAAAGCATGGTATCATGAAAAAAGGGTAAAGCAACACTTCTACAATGGCATAATCATTTCTAATAATAATCAATAATTAATTGCTGTAAATTGCTTGTTTTCAAGCGTTACATTTGTTATTAAGTTTATTTTGAGTTTCGAGTATTATTTTGAAGTGCAAGTTTTTGACACTAAAAGCATTTTTGATTTACTATAAATATGTTGGAATTTTTTATTAGACAGGCATATTATTGCGTGACCGAATTACTCGACCACCGTTCCCTTCCGAAATTCCTGAGTAAGTGCTGTGTTGTTCCTCACATTTCTTTTGACAGAAGTCACCCTCGCTTTTCTCATCCCGAAGCTAGTTCATCTAGAAACAATATAAGACAGCGCAACGTGGCGTCGCGCCGGGTCGCTTGCCATCCCCAAACTCTCTCACGTTAAACAATCAAACCTTCGATATCCGATAGCTACGTGATTTCGGGTCACTAGCTACCGTGATAGCCTTTCTGGATCGCCAATATTTTTCCGAACTTTCACCCTTTTCAAACCTTAACTGCGTTAGCCAGAACGCCCCGTCAACTGTAGTTTTAACTTACAATACATAGCGAAATAGCAGAGATGCTAACTTTAGTTTTTACTTCAATGTCCTTTAAATATGATATTATTGCGCAAATGTTGACCTCTCGTGATATAAACGGCAACGTTTTATCAAAGTCTCGAATTTCAAACCGCAAATCCGGCTTATTCGATCATCATATTTCGTATCGTTGTGTATCTGTACAATATCATCTGCACTTTTACTGGCACGCAATCTAAATACCTGTTATAAATGGTTCGAAATCAGAATAGCATCGAACTGATTGCTCTAGATGACATTTAATTAAAGCTGCGTCGTCGCTGAAATAAACATTATATTTCTGTTATTATGTTACGTTAAAAAAAGAAGAAAATTATAGCATTTAAAATACCGTCCGCAAGTATTTGGTCTCTTTCGTTGATTTATGTCAACAATATTTGAACCTGGCCAATATGCGCAGTGGAAATAATTTCTACACTTCTGGATCGTTAGATATTTGTAACAAAAAGTAGCCGCAAAATTGATCTTGACCTTAAAATTCTAGGTCAAATTCTTTTTTTACTGCCTCGTTTTTAAAGGAACCGTGGTTCTTAACTCAGCCGTTTCCTACGAAAAAAATGTGAAAGTTTCATTAGTTTTCCAACTCGCTTTGTATATGTGTTTACATTTTACAGTCAGATGCAGAGAAAATAGCATCCAATGTCGCACGTAGATATCCCACAGCCACCATTGCACATGTATATCTCAGGACTGCGCAGAGTAATTTAGGATAAATTATATATATTATTATATATACATATATATATTTTTTTTAATTAAAAATCACATTCGATAATTTCTATTACGTTTTCCATCTAGTTAGTTTCAATCTAATTTATAGCAATATTGCAATTATATAATGCAATAGGTACCTACTGAATAAACTGCAATCGACCTAAACATATTCTTAAATCTATGGGAGAACGTACGCGGCTAATTCGTAAGTTTCATTATTAAAGTAGATTATGGATTCATTATTGGACATTCAGCCACTTCGAACAACCGCGGCGTGCACAACTTTCATTTAATATTTATCTTCCCATTTGTAAAAGCTCCGCACGTAGCTCCGAACATCAAAATGTGTGTATATGTATGCGCGTGCGCGTTTAGGTTGCGTTCCTCTTAAATCTGCTGGTAAGCCTGCACATCTGCCACCCACACGGCTTTCTTCTATTTTACCTTATTCCCCGTATTCCTCGTCCAAACAAATACCACAGCTACAAAATCGAAAGGCGAGAGATTGTCTACCTTATCTCCTTTCTTTCACGACTGCCCGGCTCTGCTCCTCCCTTGAAATCCAACCTTTACGATTCGTATGTAAAGGCTGATTTATTAGATCAATGACAAAATTAACTGATTCTTTCTTTCCTTTCCTTACTCGATGTGTGTTTAGGATTTTATTAAATGAGAAATGATAAAATGTGTTTACCATCGACGATGTTTTTTCACGACCAAAACATTTTCGTATGGCTCAGCTATACATACAGAGTTTTTAAACCACAATAATAAATGTTCATATATATACATACAGTGGCTCACAAAAATATTTGAACATTCTTAGAAACTTTATATATATTATACAAATCTCATTTTGAAATTTCATGTAGTACTGTAAAGGGAGATGGATATCGTAATTATATTGAGAAAATTTGAAACGAATCTGGAAATGTACATAGAAGTCATAAAATATTTGTTAGAAGTATAAACTCTGCAAAAATCATCGAAGTAATTGAACAAGTCTATTAGTCACTATATTAGTAAGGGACAATATATAATGAGATTATCTTTGATACTAATTGTACGTTGAAGGTTACTATTTATGCTGTATATTAACATTTCACTGTATTTATGTTTGCAATAAATGCTTTGTAACTTTTACGTACATCAATCATTTTACTATTAATAATTACAATAGTCGGGCCCCATTGCAGCGCTAACAAAATTTTACAAAGTTTCGTATAATGCACATAATATATGTATAAAAAAAATATTTGTGATAAGTTTTCGAATACTTTTGCGAGCTACTGTATGTGGAACTGTTACCGCTAGTAACAGCTTGGATTTCATCGGCAATTTGATTTTGACGGGACCATAAAAAAGCAAATTGTTATTATAGAACGCGTGTATTTGAAAAGTTTGTTTTTCTTGTTTTATACTCTGTCTATCTTTGATTGATTTCGCTTTGCACATTTTTGCTTCCTGTAAACACTCGACAGGGAGGTAACATTTTAACGTTTCATTTATTTCAGGACTCTCAATAAGTTATTGGGGTAATCGTAAATTTTGATTAAAAATTGGAGAAAAATTACTTCGTTCCTTTACAGTTTACAGGATATGTATTGCAAGCAAAGTTTTTAACTTATTGAGTTTAGATGTATGGTTACAGAGTAAATGTATGTATCATATGTATGAAGAAGTATGTATATGTATGTAGATATATGTATGAACGTGGATAGGCTTCCATTCCATCACTCTTGCTTCCTCCTATCTTCGTTTGCTTCTAAATTCTGAGTTAAGAATTCATATGAAAATTCTCAAATATACATTTTAAGAGAAAATCTTCAGGTGATGTCTCGTATTTTTAAACATTTACTTTCTTAAATTTATAACTTATTTCTTATTCTTGTTTGCGTTTTTACATGACTAATTCGATTATTTTTTCAGCAGTCTGTTTTCACCTGGTTTTACACGGTTTCATCAATACTGCAGATTATGTGCATATTTTTGATAAAAGTTGATATGTAAATATTGTTGCGTTATTTCGAGCAACGCCCTAATATTTTTCTTTACTAATTTTCAAGTTATTCCATATTGATCAGTTTGTTCCATGACTTGTTAGAAAATTTTCTAATATTCAAATATGTTCTATACAAAGTTTTTATAAAATTCAAATGTTTAGCTTTATTAAACTAAATTCTTTTAATTTCGATATCAGTCAGAAAGTGTAAAATTTTATTGTCTATCAAATTATAATTAAACATCAGGATTTTAATATCTTTTGTATTTATTCGTTAGGAATAGGTGTTTTTACTTTGTCAATTTGATCTTCGATTCAAAATTTAAGAAATTGATTACAAATGTAAAAAAGATAAATCTGCAATTTACATTTACTTTTTTTTTTAATTGTTTCTGAATTAAATGCCGATTACTTTAAAACCGTAATCAAAGCACAACGATAAATACTTCCTTATTCAGGTATCAGATACACAAATGATTTTCGTTAAGTCTTTAAATTGCTTTTCAAATAGTTATATTATATAACTATTCTATTTTTGTATTATCCTTCAAGATAGATAAATTACGCTAGAAAATAGATAAATATGAGTGGAAAACTATTACACATCTACAAAATTCCGCAATAATTTCGTCATTATACCGTGACAACGGTTAATTGCTTTTAGCAAACGAAATAAAAAGAGGAAAGAGATAATAATGAAAGAAGGTTAGCTATTGTTTTGTGGAATGTAGGAGTATTCTTAAAGTTTTAACAATATGAACATATATTTGCAAAACAATATTGCGCAAGTTATCAAAATAGAATGCCTTTGAAGGTAGTGCTTGAGATTGCAATAAATCTCTTTTGATTTAATACTGTATCGTGTACGATTTCGTTAATCGTATTTGTTCCATAAGAAACATTTGGGTTTTTTTATTGTACCAACACACAACAGTAGACCGAACATTGTATTAACTTAACTGGAGGCACATCTCAGCATTTATTCAGACTGCGGATTAAAAAGATTTTAATCAGAGGGAAGACGGTGGAATACAGAGAATTTCCAAAACGTTTTATCATTCGGATGCTGTCTTTGAAAATATACATATTCCTATCTTTCTTATATCGTAAAAATAATTCTTAAATATAGAAACAATTCACTGGGAAGGACATGTTTTTCCTCGATTAAAACAAAAGAAAAGTGAAGTCTTCTTATTTAATAGCTTCATTAACGAAGGTAATCGTGGATAGCTATGAAAATTGCTAATTTTTCACATCTGTAGTTTCCAACCAATTCAAGATTAAGGATTAGTAATTAAAGTTAAGAATTTAAGTTTTCTGCAATATTATGGAAACTCTTAATATCGAGGTGCAAAAGTGATTAAGTTGGAATGGGATAATCCTTACATCTCATTAGAAAAATCCTCCTTATATCTCACTTTGATAAAAAATTCTCTGTAAAACATCTTACAAAAGATTTTAATCGCGATAATAATGCTTCACCTTAAAATCTCGTAAGCGAATTTATACGGAATACTTTCATTACCAAAAGTTAGATGTGCTTTTGAGATTGACATGATGTTATACTTGATTTTAAAATTAAATATTCACTATATCTCTATGACTCATCGTTTAAATATCAAAGTAATTAACACACTTAACTATTTGTTGGAATGATAAAACTAATTTCTATATTTTTTTTCTAATGGACATCGCTTGTTTCATATAAATAGCATATTTGCATAACTATCATAAGTTGAATTTTGAAACGTGAGTGACAAATTAAAACTACGTTTTTTTATTCATTTATTATAAAATTAATCGTTTATAGCACGAAGGAAGTTAATTTATTACTAGAAGATATTTATTATTTCCCTTCTTTTATCCATTGTGATTATTTTGTTATTTAACCGATGTACGTACATGTTTTATTTGCCGATTATTATATTCTGCATTATACAGAGTACAATCGTCCCATACAGTGACGTGATTCCCTATGGAAAAAATAGGAAGAAAAAATATACACTAAAGCTTTTTCATATGACATTTCGTTTTCAAGAACATTGCTCTTGAAAGTATGCAGGTATCTTTGAACTTGGCTAACTTTGACTAAGTATAAATAAGCAATTAATAGGAAGTCATTCTACATATGATAATAACTAAAAAATATGGAGTGAAACTTATACGTTTAAGGCTTTCTATGTTTAATTAAAAATTGGTCTAGTATACGTGTAATATAAACCTTTGAATTTATCTTTCCCGGAAACAAAACATCTTCTGAAAATATTTTATTCTACATTTTCGACTTATTTTCACGTATAGAATAACATCCCGTTATTCACTGCAGCCTGTAATTAGCCATATTCAAGTACACTTGGAAAATTTTCAAACTCGCTTTTCTCAGAAACGAAGCGTCGTACGAACAAATTTTATTCCTTTTATAAGAAATCGCCTCATGTTCACTTGTACATATTACTCAGCTACATCCTGTATATGTAAATACATACCTCTGAATAAAGTTTTGGTTTGAACAAAAAATAATCACTTGCGTCTTTGAAAGTTTTACGAAAGCGTATGGTACTATCGAAGAACCTTGTTATTCGTGTTGCAATTGATAAATAGTCAAATCTCGCTTTCGAAGTTAAAATTTTATTTAAAATCACTTGTAGTTTTAATTACATAAATGTTATCATATGTGTACACCGTTTCATCCGTAATTTTCTTTTCTTCTCTAGAGTTCTTCGTACTTTGCAATGGCACGTGCACGGCAATGGAGATCTCGGACTGTTCTGCTTTTCTCTCTATCTTCGTCTGCAATGTCTTTTTCTCGTAAATACCGGAGAAAGAATTTGCATGGAAATTTTAGATGCTCTGCTCAGTACAGAATCACGCCCAGTTTTTTCTTCCCTATGTTTCGCATTTCCTTCTCGTCGCATATTCTATTGATTTTCATTGATAGATGTATGTAAGTACATATTGAACTCTTTTTGAGTTCCGCGTTTCTCGTTCGTAATTCTCAGACCGGGAAACATTCAATTGACACGTGGCTAGGGAGCGAACTCTACTTTCTTTTCTGACGGCGAATGTCTGTTTCTCTTAAATCTTTGGGCACGAATTTGTATGCAAATTCCGGAAAACAGATGTGCAGGGAAATCAAATCGATTTCTCTTCTTCTGCGTCCATCTTTTTTGTTTTCTGCTCTTCTCGTTTCTTCCAGGAATCGTTCAAACATTCGTGCGGACCCAGATTTCTGTATTAAGAGAAAATATTCTACAAATCTATCAAATATTTCTTTCTGTTTTACGATGCAATATTACTTGTCCGATTAAAGATAAATTCCACCAACGAGGTATTCGTGGTACACTTGAGTACAAACAAGTTCTGGTGATGCATAACGCTCATTATTGCCCTGGTTTCAAACAATATTTTTCCCTTTGAAGATCCGAACGATCTTTCCTTCGTTTCTTACAGTTAATTATTTTACGGTACATCTGTAAGGAGGGAATTCTACTTGAACAATTTGCCCTGAATTAATTCGTATAAAATTTACTTATTGTAACAATCTCTAATTGAATTCTGTGAGTTATTCAAGATTTTTACGATCCACGTACATATAATATTTTCATAATATTCCTCAAGATACATAATCATCTAATATAGAACAAAAAAACAATAACAATAAGAAAAAAATTCATCACATTTTATATCTTTCTCCGTAGATCTGGCCCGTTTTATTTTCGGATGGAAATATAAATGGAAATACACAATTAACTTTATGAGACATAAAATCTTAGCTTTATGCTGCATATCGTTTTCCCTATAATAGTTTATATTTTTCATAGTGTTCACTTTTATCATTTTTCCTGTATGAAAACAACAGATTTGGACAAATAAAGAAACAAGAGTTTTGTTCTTTATTTTCCAATTTTTCATTACGATCTATTTCTATTTTTGTCTTTCGCCAACTAGCAATCTTGTGGAATATATCCCTGCAGATCTGGACGAAAGGTATTACATAATATTCTATTCTTATTTCGACAGTGGCTCTGAAAAGTTGGTTTCATTTAAGTTTTATCGCCAGAGTTTACATAGAAATATTAGGGCACGAACTTCTCCCGAGATTCAAATTAATTTACATTTTACTTTCTTTCTTACTGCTGTTCGGAGAAGAATTCATGTTCCGAGAGCAAGGTTGATTTAATTTATGCTGTAACACGAAATACCACTATTTTGAAATGTCTTGGGAAGATTTTACTTCGTGCAAATGAAAATTATAAGATTAAAATGGCTTGTTAAAAAATTGCTATGTAGTTTTCATACTAATAACGAAATAGCAATATAAAAGCATAGAGGAATATAAAGATACAATTCCGTCGTGATACGTTACTGTCATGCGATACTACGCGTGTTTCATTACGGTGTACAGTATACGGACATTATCAGTACAGCAAGTATAATAAGAAATTAACAAGTTACAGAACATCCAAAAAGTATGAAATTCAGAACAGCATCAAGATTTTATCAAAAACAAAGAAAGGATGGGAGAAAACAATAGGAAACGTATACGTGTTAAAGCTAAAATAATAATGAATCCAAAGGAAGCATCATGCGAAAACTTACACACGTTGGAATATACAATATTGATTAATTCTACTGATTTCTAATTGTTCGATTGGTTTAGCAACGAAATTGCAACTATTTAGAATGACGCATTCTAGCGATATCGCTTTATCACTTTCATTGTCTCTTCAACTTTTACCGGACCTGAGTAAATGCTGATAAGTTTAGCAGCACACGTAGAAAAAGGAAATGGAAAGTCGATAGTTCTACCTTGACGTTTTCCTTCGTTTCTCAAGAGCCCATTCCTTCTCCGTAAAACCTGCGGTGAGAGATCACATGCAAATATCAGGACACGAGATTTCCACGAGATCCCAAGCTAATTTTTCCCGTCTCTTCTTTATTTTCCTCTCATCGCTTCCTTCTCTTTTCTTCGCTGATTCCTGAAAGGAAAGCACTATGGTAACGGAGCTTCGCTGCAGAACGAAGGTAAGCGGCGTTAAATCGTCCGTAAAAATTCCAGCAGTAATTGGCCACTGAACTATTTTCCATTTTTCTCCGATCGTTCTTTTGGAACGACGATTTTTTTTTTTTTTTTTTTAATACGTACTCTCTACTTTGCGATAACAGCATTAAGTTCTCTGCCACGATATCTTCGCATTGCTTTCGTACGAAGCTACATCGATACCGATGGTAGGTAGGTATACAGGTACTTGAGTCACTAGAATTACGATCCAAGCATCCAAACATTTTTCTTCAAACTTCCCCAATCCGACAGTCACTTGCAAAGTTAAAGAGTATTTATTTCTTTTTTCGCGATATCAACGATGTAGGCAACGGTAACGAGAATTTGCTAATATGAACTCAATCTTTAACCGAGCAAACCAAACATGCGTAGCTATATATTGAATCTCGAGAAGAATATCGATTACTTGAATAGATTACGGGACGCGAATGAATTATTGAAGTAATTCGCAATAGATGAAGCATAACGTAATTATATAATTATAAAATTTATGTGACTAATGATTAATTTGCATATGTACATTTGTTCTGTAGCAAAAATTGAACAAAATTATGTGTTTTACGTACGAAATACGAAAATAATCTCATTATCGGTTAAATATATTTTCTCAGATTTTGTCGTCGTTTTGTTTAAACTAATCTCATTACACGTTAACATTGCATGCAGTGTAGAATTAGTTTTCCAATTTACGTCATGTTCTTTCATATCTTGCATTTTATCGATTATATCATTAATGTCATTTAATGGTTTAACGACCTTTTAAATTTACTTTCTTCACAAGTTATATAATTTGTTTCGTGAATTTAACTCGAAACTGTTGCTAGTATTACGATGGTTTTATTTTGTACTTTTTAATTTCTTTCGTTTTTGGGTAAAAATTTTCAATTCTCAAAAGACTCACGATATAACTGACAAACTTGTAGATTATCCTCTGTTCCAGAGGTAACAATTCTTCTTTTGCTGAAGAATTGTGACAAAAATTGAACATTGCGAACATATGGGATTCTGGATTAGGTCTCCAATCTTTTTTCTAATTTTATTCATAAACAATCATTACTATCGAGGTATTTAAACAATTCTTGGATGTTTAATAAGTGCTATCATAATATAACAGATATTATCGCTATCATAAAAGTAACATTTCTGTATGATTAGGGGATGCAGTTTCATCGTAGTTATCTCTGTAATTACATTTCTGTAGCGAAGTTACATAAAGTTACATAAAGAGTACGTTCTGAAATCAGGGAAAGCTGTCCAGTTTTCTTCCTAGGTAGAGCAATTCGTAACCGGCGTATAAGGTATGTAAAATTAAATTTTGCATTCAGTAAAATTAAATTTCCAAAGTTAGATAAAAAATAACCGCTTCACTGTGTACAGTAAGTAAAAAAGATCTTCCGACGCAAGGCCCTATTTATGTTCACAATGTGTGTAGTTCTTTCATGACTCTATGATACAAAAAAAGCGGGCAACCGTTTATAATTACCAAAAGATTAATACCTTTAACGTTTGATGTTACATTCTAATTGTGCAAGCACGACGTAATTATTTAGTGAATTAATCTTCAATTTTGCTACACGAATAAATATGAATAGATATATTTGCCTCTGAATTCGTACTTTAGACATGTCTGGTACGTTTGCGTCTTTCTTTCCTTAGAATATCTTGACGAGTATATTAAAAAGTGTTTTTCTTTGTTCGTTAAAAGTTTTGCTGTATTTTTAGCAAAATTTTTACCGCGAACGCGATAATTCCACTCGCCATAATAAGATAAAATTCAAATAAATGAAATTACCTTTCAGAAGTCAAAGAACTCATCATTCATCGTGCAACAAAGAGTGGGACAAGTCAGTAGAACAAGTCAGCAGAACGATTCAATAGAACAAGTCAGCAGAACGATTCAGTAGAATGAATCAGTGGATAAGATTACGATAAAGTACAATAAGACGTCGCTACGATCTTAGCACGTTGGAGCTACGGAAAATGTTCATATTCGATGTTACCAACAAGTCTATAACGTTCTATACAACTGAAGTGTAAATAAATCAATTCACAGGATTACTTTTTTATCAAAAGTTTCAAACATTCGTTAATATTTCATACATGTACGTTCGTGCAATTAATTACATGTAGAAAAGTTGCTAGTAACAAAATTTTTGATTAAATAAAGATAATAAAAAATATAATATATGCAATTGATTTATTAGAGAAGTAAGGCTTCCATTGTTAATAGCATAATGCAGGTTACAATATTTCGGTTCTCGAAGAAATATTTCATCAAGTATTATCAACTGCTAAATTTGTAATATTAAATATTAAATTTTATTAATATCGTTACTCTAATATTATGGCGACTCTAATGTTATTAACTTATAATAATATACAGGGTGTCCCATTGTATGTGGAAAGTGTAGCAGAGTGGATTCAATATACTAAAATAAAACGAGATGTTCATGTAAACATATACTTGATATGACCTTGTTTTTTAATTACAATTAGTTTATTTCGTGTTGCAACAATCAGGACCGTATCATGTCAATTCGAAATTGTGTCAGTTTCATAGGATCTGTGACAATAAAAATACAGTGAGAGATTTAGTAGACACTTTAGTCTCCTTACATCAATATAGAAAATTCGTTAATTATATTTTATCATGAGTAACCTAAACTGGTTTTCTCGACCAAATTCGACAATCTATGATGCGACGTATTTGTGCCCGTATTGAAACTGCAGGTAGTAACTTGGAGCAATTTCTCGGAAGCTAGGTAAGCAATTATTGTAACACAAAAGATGCTATTACTCGAAAACAGGTTTATATCGAGCATACGTTTAAATGAACGTCTTTTTCTTATTTTAATGTATTATATAAACCCACTGCTCTGTATATCTATATATACTTGTAAAAATTATTCTGGGTCTTGCAATTTATTTAGATATAAAACAAATTTGACAAAAGGCATTTATTTTGAAGCACTGTTGTAACCTGAAGCGGTGTAAGTCATTCCGCAACAAGAAACCAAAACTTTGATTCGAATAACCACGCAATATCGAAAAATTGCTTATTTCTTACGAGATATTCGATTGTTACATGAAACAATTGATTAATTCGTTTAATGAGAATGAAATTGAAATTATTATTTCAATGTCGTTGAAAAAAATATGTTACCCTCGCTCTACAGATTATTGTTTAATGATAGATGAACTTAGAAAACGGTGATGTTTTTCTAATCACGGTATGCAAATTGAGAAAATAAATGGCCGATTCGATTTGCGATGAATCGTAAGGTACGATTGTCTGTATCGATACCGGTCAGGATTCGATTAGGACTTAAGTGGATTATAAACGACGTACTTGCAAATCAGTTCTGCTCGGCAATAATTAACTATCGGCAAGGAGTTCGCTTTAAGCCGTATACCTTGCGCGGCTTCCCTACCGTGATTACCTACGGACGGAAATTGAGAGCTCGTTGCGTTGTCGACGACAATAGACCACTCGACGATCCTGTGTAAACCTCGTTTCGATCCACTGGTTTGCAGTCAGCTGGACACTGCACTCATTATTAATTAAATAATTGGAAAACTTTTTTCACGTGTACTATCCTCTATTTGCTGTATTGTTATCTGTTTCGTTTTGCTGTGTTCGCCGAAATTATCATTTTTGATAACAACGAACACGCACAACATATATTTTTCGATCCGATTTATCTATTCGCTATTTATATATACCGCAACAAATCGATCTAATTGGATAATAGATTCGAGTGAACAGTGACTCGAACGTGTTCTGCGTAAATGTTTAACGGAGATAATATAATCGTACATCGATGTCTACTTTGTTTTAAGAATGAATTTATTTTATAGCCAATGTGAAGTGCAGCAGTTAAAATACGTTATGCGAAAATTGTTAAAGATTCAGTGAATCGCATTATTATTTGAACATCGTGTTACGTTGCATGTTGTTGCTTTGTGGGGGAAAATTTATTTCGAGCTTAACGAATTCACTCATCTTCAAAAAATTGGAAGGATAATTCGGAATAATAGAAATGTGTATATCTGAGTAGAATATTCGCATACTCTGCAACTTTCTCTATTTCGTTGATTTTGAAAGTCTATTGATATGATTCAATATTAGAGAAATTGCATTACTATAACATAAGTAGCTTTGTATTTAACTATTATCATTATTACTATCTAAATATAGCGCAATGTGCCACTCAAAAATTTCTCCTTTATAGTCTTCATGATTTCTAACTTAGCTCTTAGTCTACGATGTAAATTATGGTCGGATACGTAAATTTCAAAATAATCATTATTCGCTTCGTTTTACTTCCGGTAACAGAATTCCTCATTTGAGATTTGCAAATTTTTTATTTCACAATTTAACCGTATCAAAAATACGTGTAACTATTATCAAATACATGTTTATAACTCGATATATATTTTTAAGAAATAGTCGGTTGGTTACTCTTCATTAATGGTACTTTGCAAACATTCGTATACGTATCAACGACATAGTTAACTAAGTAATTAATTTTCTAATTGATTTTTTAAACTTGAAATACATTTAAATGGAAAATGATATTTCATATAAATAAATCTCCTATAATAATTCTGGATATAAAGCAAACTTTATTTCGATTCCAAAAGGTCTATGTTAATTTAAAATCGCAATAGGTATAAATTATAAATTAAACAGCATTTCAAATCACGAATCACATTTATTCATTAATGTTAATGATACTTTACTTATTAATATTCATTATACGCATAATATTATTCTACTATTACACTTTAAATGCTTACTATGATGCTATTAATACTCATTTATTAAATACTATTACTCTATGTAATAGTATCAGACAAATTCTCCCAAAAACAAATCACCTCGCTATCGCTTTAAATTTGTTGACGAAAAGCTGCACACATGAATACGATAAATCCTCTGAAACAGAATTCTATTCATCCGAAGTTAAAACAATCATACTGCGTTAGTAGATTTTGTGAGCAGAAATAAGATAAGGCCAGAATGGTCCGTTAAAAGATTATGACTACGCTGCAGATGTTTATGCAAATGCACATTTTCATATAAAATTGATAATATATCGAGATCTGGATAAACATTTATGTTACTTTTACAGGATTTTAACCATACGCTATTTATTTTACATATTTTCCATATTATGTATATGTTTGTCATATTCTCTTAAATACGTGTGCAATGGTATACTACACGTTTTATATTACGTTCAGTATATTTATCTTATGGAATCCGATATTATTTATTAAACTTGTTACAGTCGGTGACATTTTAAAAGGTAAAGTTATTAAGAACTCAAGGGAAATTGAACAACGCTGTTGGAGTTTTAGATATGTCCACACCGCATCATACGATATCGTATTATAAATATATGTCTAATTGATTTTAATTTTAATTTTAATCTTGAAGATCATTGATTAATTACGACTAATATATAACAGAGGCAACTAGTTATAATTCAAGTCATAATTATAGTATCTAATTTTATTATTATGGCATACTTTCAATATCACACATGTCATATATTTTTGTATGCATTGGTTTATTTCTAGCTAATTTGTATAGTTTCATATTTTACATGTTTTATGTGCATATTTCGACATATTTTAAATCCATAAACACTTGCAGTCGAGTTATAATAAAAATACTAAATACGAAAACACTGATAACTTCTACAGAATTACAAGTATAATAGTCTGTCGTAACATGGTAAATTTCTGACAAATGCTTATTGTCACTAATAAAGGCGACAAATTAAAAGAGCCACGAAACCAATCAGTTCTACGTAAAATATTAAGTTTAGTATCTTGATGACCGAACGCGTGGCATCATCCAACATTTTCATAAGTTGATCGTAAATAATTTTAACAATATCAAGCAATAAACATAGCCAGAATAAACGAATAAAAGAAGATATAGCTAGTCACATTTTATACGACAATGTATTAGTAGCGGATCCATTTTTGTTATTTTTATACCAATATTTCTCTTCACGCATAATATTTTCCTTTTATTCCTACTCATAAAACATATCTATACAGTTGAACCATTAAATTTTAAAATGCCTTGTGTATACGCGTATTCGCGTATGCAAGTTTATATTATCTTATTAAAACTGTGCTGTTTACGAATGATGTCTTTTGCGTCGGTATAGTATCCGTATGTATTTCATAGTAAACAGAATTTCTCCACTCATGTGTATTATTTTTCTTTTTGAGATCAAGGAAAAGGAAATTATGTTAAATTTATTGATCTCCGACCTATTATTTTCCTATATTAATAGAGTATAAATGTAGACGAAGGATAATCACGTAGATAACATTATCTTGCGTGATTATATTCCTTTATTCGGGTTCTCGTTACACAATAAGTGAGTTTAAAAGGGGATCAAAACGTGTTATCCACTTCACGACTAATATAAATAATAATAAATTGTTAATATGCAGTTGTTATTTTTCGCATGTACAATGAATCGATATCAATACGACAACAAGTATCTTTCATTTCTTTCTTTCTTTATTTATTTATTTATTAATGTTGCACCAACTTCTAAAGTTATTAGCGAAATGTAATACAATATATATGAGTGTTACAACGTCATAGATTTGCTAGAAGTTTATAGTGTATTCATTATAAAGGCAAAGAAAAAGATATACAATTATATAATTAAATAAAAACACATTTTTAAAAATAAAACACATATAATTAAATAAAAACAATCAGATTACATTGGATCTTATATTACAGGGATTTTTCTTTCAAACAGTCAATTCAGACAATTTCTGTATATATTTTAGTTTGACTAGCATCAGCTGTATATCTGAAGATGTCCGATTTGCTACAGTTACATAATAAAAGTATTGTATTGTTCGCATGCTTTGTTAATGATTTATCTATCAGGCGCCTATTCGTTAGTTTCTATTATTCGTTAGTGCCTATTCGTGTGACCAATTCCAAGTCTAATCACGACCACTTGATCTGTTCTATTTAATATACTGTCCTGAACTTTATACTTAAAGGTACGAATTAGTTCGTGTATGTCTAGAGTTTTCAACCAAATACCTCCTTTTGTTATATCTTTATCGCGTCGTATCTCACGTTATGCAAAACTATTCATCGTCGATTCAATTCAATTAGTTTCTTGTTAGCCGTTGCACATCGGTAGACAACCGAACAATACATAAACGGCATGCAATTACTTTGCAATCAGCACACGAGTGTTTTCGACTGCTGTTGAGAGAAGCGAAGGAGCGTCAATGGTCTCCTTTTGTAGATTAACGAACGCACCTCTGTTTAAGATACGTACATATAAGAACACGAAGATGTGGGAGGCGAGCTGTTGCTGCTCCTTTATTGTGTTATTAAAGGAACGACAGCCTTAACAGATCTAATATGACATCCCTCGTCTCCAGCCTTGCTTTTAAAGCAGAAGGCGCGTGATGTTTGTATTGGCTACATGCATATAGTGCAGCGTCATATGGAATGAGGGAGACGTTCCAAGCTTTGGAGCTTAAGTTAGATAAGACTGATTTAAGGTCATTCAAAATCTGGCTAATGCATTCACTATGGTTGTTGTACGAAATTCGCATGTTTAGAGGGGAATGCCCTCCGTGCTATGAGATAAACCATACTTTCCCTCATCTGAAAATATGTCTTAAATAATATGACATATGACAGATCGATTTCATACGAAATAAGGAAATATATATTTAACCAATGAAATTTTACGATAAACTATGAATAATTCCGAGTGACTCTTTATACGATTGTCTCGTAACATTTGATTGTGTGAACGAAAAACATTGGTGCGCGTTTGAAAGATAGCAAAACCATAGATTACAAGTGACACTTTTGACAGACGATGAGCAGTTCGTTTCACCAACAATCAGCAAACGTTCATCCTTAAAGCTTCGTAATTCGTTCTTCTAACTACTTTGTCTTGGATATCTGTCGGTTATACGATTTACCTGTGCTACGTTTCAATCTGAATAAAGAAATTCTTTATTTGCAATAGAAAAATGTTGCTCGTTTGCAAAACCGAATAATCATTGGCAATTATGTCGGTAATTTTATCGTATATAATTCGTACTATACATATACGTACACATGTAAGTAAACACCAATAGACAGAAATTATTGAATGAACATATCGTTTCATAAGGAATAAAATCTCTATAATATTATTAACCTTAGTATCTTTGCAGAGAAATAAGTCCTGATCGATGGTATTACATTTTCCAGATGTTCGTGTCATTTCAGGAGTATAAATTCGTGTGGTATTGATCGAATGAAAATGAACTCTATAACATTGAACAGTATTGTCGTCGTATGTAATTTGTATTTCATTTGGATACATTTTTAAACGCTTCCGTTGGTGCGCGTACCAACACGAAGAATAAAGTGTAGAAAAATTGGAAAACAGAGAATGAAGGGAGAAAGTGCTTAACAGGGTAAACACGGTAATAACCAGCGCACTAACCACCCAATCGAACAAAGCATCGTTAACGAAACTCGTTAACAGCGTGGGCATCGAATATTGACGCGGGCATTAAGTGCATGGGAAACAATTAGAAATTAAACACTTTTGCCTTGACTCGCAAGTGGCAAGGTTAATTGGCCTGTTTCCTTGCCGCATGTGACGGCAGTAATTAATTACTTTCACACGATCCCGTTACCGTCGTCTGTTAATTATAATACACGCTATATCGTATGAATACGCAATCAGCTTTGCAATTGATCGGAATACAAAACATACATATCGAGACGTGTTAACTGTTACTCGAAAGAAATTGAATCGTGAAACGTTTTACAATTTCGTTACGGTTATGGATTAACGAGAATGTAAGAGCGCGACACTTTCTCTTTTACATTTTTATCCTCTTCAGTCGGTTATTCTACACGCTTGTGTCGCGTAACACGAAAACGACCTTTCGTGCACTTTAACTTCTCAACATTCTCTTTTTGCGCTTTTCCTCTCTTTGTCCTTCATACTTTTTCCTTTGCGTTATAAGGCGGCTGCCTTTTCATTCGCCTAACAGCGCTTGCTAGCTGCTATGAGATAAGGGACGGCCTATATAAAGTACGAAAATTTCAATTATCAAAAATAAGAGATACAAATTGATAAGAAACACGATATTATTACGTGCACGTATAGAAGCACAAAATATCGCTCGTGATTAAAAAATAAGAGAAGAACGAATCACCCAAATGATACGTAGTTTAATCAAAGATCGTACGAGGACGTACAGATCTTGCGCTTTAATATACATACTGCTTGTTATATCGAGATCGACGATATTAGGGGAAATTAATTAAGTTAAGGCAAGTAAGAGTATCGTGAATATTGAGCTAAATACTGTGAAAGTGAATATTGAAGTTGAATTAGTGGCATCGTAGTGTAAACACGTTAGCAATAAGTTCCATTATTACAATCGATACAGTCAACGTAGGTATGTACGTATAAACGTATAGAAACAATTCGTACAGGAATTATGGTACAGAATGTAAACGCATTACAAATAAAGTGAGTTCGAAAACTAACGGAATTTGAATCTTTTTTCCAAGATTTATTATAGATTGTGCACTATAATTCCATTGAGACTTCTGATCTTCACGATGAGTAGGATACGATGCAATAAGAAATTCCACCATGAATTTCAAAATTAAAATTAATTTCAAGGTTGTTTTTTTTTTGTAGATCATCATCGATACACAGGTGTAAAAGTTATATTCGAATACCTGTACCTTAACGTTCAATCTGAGAAATCAAATAATGAAAACAGCTAATTAAAAATACACGTACATGGTTATTATACGAGATTCCTATGGTTAAATAACTTTGTTTTAAACATTTTATAGAAGCGATCAATCCTTAGATGTATATATATGTATATTACGTGGAGAAAATATAAAATCACAGCATTCTACAGCTACAGTAGCAAAATATGTACGGCATTAAAATAAATACCTCCGAGCATTCTTCAGTTTCAAAATTTGCATTCGAGACTGGATTCGATCGTAGGATGTTGGAAATAAATTGGCTGAAGCAGATATATTAACAATTATATTATATTATGCAAATACTCGTGCTGCACGCGTACATGCGTAATACATAATTAAGATTGTTTACGTAACTGGTACAAATTAAAGTTCTTTCTTGCTTGCAATTAGAAGGAGGATAATTGAAGGAGAAGGATGAATTCAAAGAGGACTCTCTCAGAATCGTTCTTTTCATAAATGGAGCAGTAGATACGTAATTTTTCACATAGAACAAACTTATTCGTCTTATAGCGTAAAAAGATATATTAGCGTAAAATAGCAAAATTTTGACTATAGAGAGGAATGACCTATGCGAGACATTTGAAATAAATATCGTTGTATAAATATTGTAAATATTTCCTGTTATCGAGACCGCTTGATCTCTTCTTTGTGGGATTATGGTAAGCGGATAAAGACAATATATTTATGCATATTCGACATTTGATTTTATAGAAAATTCAAAGATACAGATCAGAGTATATTGCGGAACAATAAATAAATATTACTATAGGTGTGACAAAAATTATGAGAAAACGAAATGTGAACTGATTCAAATGACACGGAGAAGTATTTGAACGTTGCCTTGCTTCATTATATTATTCTAGCGTTTTTTTTTACGCGGAATTATGAGCAGATTTAATCTATATAAAGTAACAAGCACGCGACTTTACTTAAAAATATTGCGCAATTATATAATGCACATGTAGGCGTTATATTTACGAAGAATTTTCAAAGTCTTTCTCTTTTAAACCACTTTTTCTAATATTCCAGACCATAGAAATATAATTTAATTCCTGTCGAACCTTTATAACGTGCAGCGTATTTTTATGATAAACAATTTATAAACATATGTATGCTGTAATTTGGACGATCTGTGTCCCTAAGATAATTAAGTTTTGACAAGAATGATTAAAAAACACGCACTTAATTGCAACTTTCAGATGCACCGATGCACAAAAATGCATAAAATGAATTCTAGGACCTACTTCACTCTATGCTGTTTTGTTTTGCCTTATGGCATTTTTTACTATTTCTAACCATTTTAAAGAAACAGCTTGCCCAGTTGCGCGAAACGCTTGGTACATAAAAACATGACTTTCAACTTAGCACGGATAGAAGTAGTCATAACAAAAGAAATAAAAAAAACATAACTAGTTTTAGTTATTTAATCCGGGTAATCGCTTACAAAAGTCCATTATAACTAAACCGCAGATTTTTATGCATCCATGGAATGTCTGAGGATATAAAAATACACAGCATCTATATGAAATGCAAAAATATGTAAAATATTCAAAGTGTAACGTCTATTATGATGCTAAGGAAGTAAAAATAAATTTCAGGGTAATTATAACGTAGTTGGTTTTTAAAAACTTTTCAATAATTTTTTGTCGTCACTCTGATATAAGGAAAATAGTTGCCCGTTTTAAAAACGTTTCTTAAATCTTAATTGAAATGTTACCTCAATTCGTTTACATAATCCAGTCAACTTTACTTACATCAATAGTTAATGCATTTTCAGTCGGAAGAAGCAAACAATAGAAGCAAAGAAAGAAAGAGATAAATAAAGCAAAAGGAAGGGGGGTTTAAAACTTTAAAATCTTCTTAAAAACGTATTTTTAATCCGTAAGCAAAGAAGACTGTGGTAAAACGAGAAATTACAAAATCTAAGATCAGAAATTAATTTCATCAACGTCTAAATGCAGTTATAACGATATAATTGTTTGTAATACTTTAATATACACTCAGTAATGGTAATTTTTACGCCAGAAACGAAAATGCCTCAAGAATAGATGAAAATTTTTTGCTTAAAACTAAATTTAACGAAGATAACACGATTTACGAATTTTAATAGATACATTCCAAATAGAAGATGCATTCCAAAAATTAGGAGATTCTGCATTTTTAAGTTCTATCCATTTTGGAAAAATTTCAAATAATTGATAAGATTATTTGACAGACGTAGTATCGATATTTAGTAAAAAAAAAATATTTATATTTATAGAGAACAATAGAAATATTCTAAAGTCTGATGAATAATGGGATAAATAATGAAAAAATGGTAGAATAAAAGTTCGCTATCTTTTTAAAGAGATTTAATCGTTATTCGCAATACAAATCGAAAACATTTGACTTCTTGACTCGACTAACAATAGTACAGATCGCACGTCGTAATTTTGGAGCAATCACTTCCGTGATTCTAAATTCCGTCTCTCGTATTCTCATAACGTCAGCTCAGACTGCTTCGACCTACCTTCTACATCGCCTTCTTCGCGTAGTTCCTCGGTAGTAGGTCGTGATCTTCTTAGATGCGTGGAATTGTCGCAACGAAACTCGTTATCTCGTGTCTAGAAACAGAACAAGCCTTCTAACCGCTATGCCAGAGAATAGAAGGCGACAGGTGTTCGTCAACTACGTTTAAAATCATATCTAAATAAAAATGAACCATTTGTTTATACGGAATTGCGTGTATTTTGCGTGTCGTTAACGCATATTGCTGAATTTTCATTCAAATTCACTTTGTATCTTCAACTTTATTTTCTTCAAACTTTTCAATCTTTCGAATTATTCTGTATATATACTTTCTCTTTCAAATATTTTATCTCGTGTTACATTTTAAAGTAACAACATATTTTCAACTGAAACGTGACAAATATAAAATGCAACAAATCTTCTGGGGAATTGACGATTTTACGGTTAGATAAATTGTGACGTACATCCTTTGATTATAGGTATCTGTAATATATGCCAAATTGATGATATGGTAACAAAACGACAATTAAAAATACACATAAAAATCCCGAACCGCGTAGTAATTTGATTTTCAAATTGGTAACGGAACAATATCCTCGTCGACCGTTTGATATCGGGAACCGCTAAGTAGTTCAATTATTATTCGTCATGTTCCTGGTTAGACCTAAAATTCCAACCCTCTGTCGGAATTAAACAGCATTATAGGCTCGCGACGTCACCGATTACGGTCCCCTGGAAGTTGCTCCAGCGAAACTCGTTATACCTGATACCGGCGTCATCCAGATGCAGGTAAGAGGGATGCGACGAACCGGTCGACCAAGCAGCTGAGACGAAGAAAGAAACAGAAACTTGAACGGCATGTGTTCGAGAAGAAACGAAGAGCAGGGAACGGTTCCCAGCCGTGGAACTTCTGAAGAAGGAGAAAGCTGAAAACCCGGCAAGGGCGAAAAGCAGAAATATCCACGGTTAGAGACGGAAACGGGGAAAACGAAGGAACGAAGAAACCAAGAAAGAGAAGTCGGTATAGCGGGGGATAGGAAAGCCCGGAAAAAGCGACAAGGAGAGATGGACTGATAGAGAAAAGGAAGCGCGCAAACGGGGTTGAGGGGCAAGAGAGTGGTAACGGGAGTTGAGAGGTGGAGGAGGAGAGATTTGTGAAGGTACGAGAAAGCAGCAGAGGTAGCAGCAGTGGCAGCAGCAGTGCCCGGGCATCAGGGCACAGTTTGGTCGGCGCAGGCGCTAGCCGGTAGACGGTTCCTGGTGCGGGCTGCAGGCGGCAGAGAGTAGGGAAGCGAGGGGGTGTATGTCAGAGGGTGCCCGTAGGAAGTTTATCGGCGGCGAGTGGCGGTGGGTGGAAGTGGTGCCTTCGGAGGAGGGGTTGTAGGTGGACGGTGGAGGTGGAGGTGGAGGTGGAGGCAGGAGCATACTCCGTACACCGAGGATTTCCAGGTAGCAGACAGTCTACGGCCCGGGACAGAGGGACCAGGACCAGCCTCGGGAAGGAGAGCTTGTCGTGGACCCTCTTCCTTATCGATATACGACGAGTAAACGTATCGTTAAGTGTCAGTGTTAACTTTGAATATTTACAAGCTTCACGGTTAACGTCTGTGCAATAATAATTTATTTGGCGACAATTCAATGCGTCTCCATTGATTCTTGAAACATTACCCTCAGTGCTTGCGTTTCTAGACAAATACTATTAGTGTGATTATTAACGTTGCGATCCGTGGATCTACGAACATATTACTGGACCCGTGGCCGAAAGAAAAACAAGCCGAGAAGAAGAAAGAACGCGGAGATGAGCGGAGTCGTTCAGCCGGGAACTGCTCGGAGCACGTGCCTCGCACGCAGAAGGCGCTCCGAGCGGCACCAGGTGCGCTAATCGAGGACCGATTTGCGAAACAAAGTGATACGATTAATAGAACGGTTTCATCACGATACGTCTTTGTATTCTCCTATATCTGAGGTTTAGCAGCGTTTCACTGACACGATCTACGATTTTCATCGAGAAAGAACCGGCAAGCAGGAATGCCAGCAGCTCGTGCCGTTAAAACTTCGAGGACGATCTCGATGATCGCTTCGTTAACGTCTCTTTTGACGTTTATCGGAATCGACAGCATGGGACACGTCAACGGACACAATGTTGATCGTTCTGGCCTTCATCAAGGTAAAAATATTTGCCAACTATTCTTTTCTTTGTCTCGCCGGTGTCGCGTATCGTGTGTACAGGAATATTACATAATTTTCCCTTTCTTTCCAACCTTTACGCGTTAGCCCTTTCTCTGTTATTGTTCTTTGTTGGAGAAAGAAAGCGCAATCGGATGAACAGAGTAAATTGGTTTATCGATAAGAAATCGATTATTGCCCCGTTTGCCACGCACGTTGCTCGCTGCGGATTAATCGATATAGATCGATAATCGTAATGAAACGTTGGTACTAACGAACGTCGTCGAACTTTCAATTAATCGTTAATCATTCGCGAAACATCGATTTATATGCTATGTGACTCCTCGATGACACGTATAATATTTCGATAATGTGACGATGGAACTTTGAAACAACGGATAAGTCGATAAGCATGTAAATTTATGTAATAAAACAAGACAAGACAAGGCACAAGAATAAGCACTAAATAGAAATTAACGGGTGAGATATGTCTTCGTGGTTAAAAGCGGGTATTTATGTACCGTACGAAAGTAATATATATATATATATATATATATATATATATACCTCACATCTTCATGACAAAATCAACTAACCCGAATACTTTACACGCAAATGTCAGCAACATTTAATCGTAGACGAACCAGCGAATCACGCAATGTGCTTTTCAAAGTAGCAAATCTTCAACTTTTTATATACGACAGAGAGACTAGTTTAGTAGGAATAGAGCAGTTTCGTTTGCAACAGGAAGTCAACGTACCTACCATATGATTTGTGAATGAGAACGCGCATGGAATGCATACAGTAACGCGTATTGACAGGTGAAAAGCGCGAAAATGAATTTTTGACAGGCCATCGGTAAATGTCTATCGCTACTCAACTAGTTCGACAGTTTTTCGATGGCTTCGTAAGAGAAACCGCGCCAAAAATCCCTATTTATACTTGCATACCTCATGACAAGTACCTTTGATCGACAGGATATCGGCAATTGTTGTTCTACAGGCGTTTCATCAACTTAAACGTTCGTTTAACTATCTGCTACTTTTACACGTTAGACAAGTATTATAATCGGAAATCTCGTGTTTCCTATGTATGATATTGATAGAAATAATGAAAAGACAAGAAGAAAATAAGCGAGATATTATTGATGTATTGACTCTTTTCCAACATTGAAGAAAATATTATAAAAAGGGGCAAGTTTATCTAAGGAAAATCATGATTTCGATATAACGTGTGTAGCGTAGACGAGAAGGGAGTAGAAGTACGAAAAATTTCGTCAGATAGAAAAACACGAAGATCGTGGTTAATTAAGAGCAAACGGAAGCAGGAGGGAAGAAAGAGTAGAAAATTACGAACGCCAAGTGTCGTAATCCACAGTACGTAAAGCGTTCAGCTTAACGAACGATCCAAACTTTCGCTTCTAACACGTAAGGTCAACTTACGCCAAAAAAGATCCAAAATGTACTGCCTGGAGGCGATCGTTCAACCCTTCACCGTTTCGAGCCCACGGGCAAAAAGTCATTTCACAGCCGCTACACTTTTTACCACAGAAACAAGACGTGCCATGTGCCACTGCTTACCGTATTTCCTCAAGTTTTAGCGTCTCCCTTTCCCTCCCTCTTTCTTCTTCCTTTATTTCTGTATCATTCCGTCCTCGCCCTCTTATCCGTTTTGTTTTAAACGTATCCGGTAAGCAACATTCGTTGCATTTTGCCTACAATATGCATTGCTATTTTCCAAACAACGTGAAGAGTAACCACGAGTGATTGTTATAACAATTAACTAAAATTCTTTCGCTTATAATTAAATTCGTACATTTTATTGAAATCTTTCACGAGATTATCAACCCTACAGAACACACGTTGGGCCTGACGGATATATGCTGTATGTTTCATATTATAAAATACACATTTTCTTTAACTACACCTTTTTACTCAAATACTTTGAGTCGTTAACATTAAGTAATAAAAAATATATCTTTCAGTCTGGATAATTACTGATAGAATAATAATTAAATTGAGGAGGAAGGGGTAATAGGCCTGACAGACCCGGCGTGCGCACTGATGTGACTTTTGTTCACGTGTGCATTCTAGGATTAATCAATAAACAATAACCGAAGATAGAGATACTAAAGCAGAACGTTATGAATAATTCTCTTTCGAATGAGTGATATTACAATATATATATAATTATATATATAAATATAATTATATATAATGTTTCGCAAATGTATAGATATTCTTTTCGTACTCATTCGCATATTCTCGCATTTCCCACGTTTAGCATGCACGCGTACGAAGATGCAGATAATAGAAGTTGGCTTGTCAGGTTGTCAAGAAAACTTTTGTAGAAAATTAAGCTTTATCGTTGCGAAGACGAGTTGAAGTTCTATAACAAAGTTCTTAGTGACAGTTCAAATTCCCACTAGAAAGATGTGATTGGCCATATCTTCTATTTATTCGATTTCTGAACTTCATAACCTCGTGAGACTTATGTTTGTTTATTTCTCATTCTTTATCTATTTCTCCAATCGGAGAGTTAGATAGGTACAGATAGATACGTGCATAGCACATATAAGTTGGAACAGATAACTTGAGAATGTTGCCGCCTGAAACGGATGCGGAAAGAGGAATAGCTATAATTATGCATCCAAGAAAATTGCGTCGCTTAATCGCTTTGGAACGAGCATTCTTAATATTTCTCCCTAATACTTTTTCGTAATTACAATTATTTCCCATTTACATAAATCTCCTTATATATACTGTATATTCCGATTTGTTTGATATATGTTTACCATTACTACACATTAAAATATAAAACAAATAGTTACTATATAAAAAAACATTTAAAAAACTCATTCAAACATCGTATCACGTCATGATTATTGCGTAGAGGAAAAGTAGATCTTTTTTATTATATTAATTATACTTTTAAAGAAAACGAGGAAAGAGTGATTGAGCAGATATTCATCGGTGTAATATAGCAATCAGGCAACGTGGATAAACTTACGAAGCTCGTCTGCTTCTATTTTGTTACATCAGAATCTGTTTTTCTATACGAAAAATCGGAAATAGCGATTTAATTATACCAAATTATCGGTAACACCAATTATACCAAACAATTTGTAAAACATTCTTAATAAACAAGCTTTCGAATCATACATAAACCTAAAACGCACCTGATACAGTCGTTGCACACACAGACAAGCCTCTTTTCATTCACCTTTCGCACAGTTCTGTCCACATGCACGCGGTATGCATTTTTTCTCTAGTCGCCTCGCCATAGGGTAACTTTCCGCCGTGTTTTTGCACATGTACGTAGTTTGCATATGGGAACAAGTTGTATCGTAAGACGGCGCGCGGTTTACCTTGCTACGTTGCATGGGCTACTTAGAGCAGCGGCAAGTGTGTATAGGGAAAGGAGCGAAGGGAGAGAGTTTAGAAAATAGAAAAGGTGAGAACACACGAAACGCAACTACAGGAAATCGCATGCAATGCGACCTACTTCGTGAAACGGTCGGAATTCGGGATTCGTTATTAAGAAAACTCCGGTGCCGGCCGATAGCATGAATTTTCCAAATCTTACGAGCAAACTCCTAAATTGTCGAATTTACTTCTATCGCAAGATTAGATACTTGGTACGAAGTTGTGTTTTTCTTCTACGGTACAAATCGCGTGTTTTAGGCATGTACGCGTAAGAGCTGAAAATTTCAACGCAGAAGAATTTAACGTGCCAAAGTCTTAAATGCCTTCGATGTATAGTGGTTCACGAAAGTATTCGAACACTCGCCAAAGAAAATTTTTATGAACATATAATGTGCATCGTACGAAATTTTCTGATATTAATACCGTAACGAGATACGGCTATCACGATTACAATAGTACAATTTGAAAATGTATATGTAGAAATTACGACATGATTAAAATTAAGCCATTCATCCCAAACATACACGTGAAGAAAAATTACTATAAAACATGAATAATAATATGAAGCATACAATTGGTGTCAAAAGTATCTCACTAAATATCGTGATTCGTTAATATAACGAACAATTGACTGTTTAAATATTTCGATGATCTTCATCAAGTGTGTGCTTCTAACAAATATCTTGCAACTTCTATGTGTATACATTTGCAAATTCTTTTCAAGTTTTACGGATATAGTCACAATAATCGCGTCTCATTACTAGTATAATGGTACTGGTGCTAATGGAATTTCAAAATGTTTTATGCCTCATATGTATACGTAAAAGTTTTCTAATACGAATATCTTCGCGAACCACTGTATGTTGCAAGTATAATTTACCGTAATATAGGTTTATTTTTTTCGTCGTATGTATGTAAATTCTCCTTTTTACTGGTTCTTTCCACAACTTCACTTTTTTAATATAAATTACGTGCTTTAGTTTTTTAGAAATTTCTGAAATTTTGTTGTTTATTGTTTTATTAAGTTGGAACGTTTTCTTTTACAATACCGAATCGGTTAGTGAATTGAGGCTGACTACTTAATGAGAAGCTTGATGAAGAAATTTAATATCGCTCGGTATTACGGTTCGCCTACATACAAGGAACCTTGTCCAGGGAATTGCATGTTAAAGATAACGCGCATTCTGTACACTTCGATAGAAACCAGGTTCACTTTATTAATTCCGTCGAGGTAATTTCATTGAACTTCGTGACGAACATACTTTTAAATCCTATTGTCAACGCAATAAGAAACGAATTACTGTAATATTTTCTATATCGCGGCAATATGAAATAATTGAAATAATAAGATGTTTATCGATAAGATGATAAGATTTTTAATATGGTAGATTCAAGCCAGAGATGCAATATATCGATACAATTTAATTGAAATTTGCTTACATTTCATTTAAAATTATTTTACTATTATCAGTTTCAAATGTTCGTCACGCATCTAATGTATTTGGCAAATCTTCTATCGCTTTATATTTATGAATATATTTCCGTGTCTACTTTTTAAACGCGCTATACTTTTTATATTTGTTCGTTCTCCATTTTCTCCATTTATTTCAATCTCCTATTAAATAATATTATTATGTTTCGCCAAGACGATGTAAATTAGTTACTTATACGTGGAAGTTATTTTACACTTTAGAGGGAGAAGGAAAATTTCCAGCAAGCCTCGAGGCTACGAACTTTCCACCTTTGCCAGTGAAACTCTATCCGCTCCCAAATTTACTCCTGGCATTCGAAGCAATTCGCATAATCTCGCACTACCTGACTTTGTTCACCTTTCAAGGCTAAATCTGTGCATAATACGCGGAGTGGAATTACGTACAATTTCTAATATTTCTGTTAAATAACTTCGCTCGACTAATATCATTATGGTATGGATGTACTCTACAATACTACGCTACGCTTCTATATTTCCAAATGAAACAATACATTGTAAGATCATCATAACAATACCTGAAAAAGTGTAACCTGACACGTTATCGTGTTATATCATCCAAATTTCATGACGCATCTTCGATCGAGCGCTTCTTTCAAAAGCAATATGCTACTATACTTTTATATTATTTCGTGAAAGTAAATTATAACGAGAGTAGAGACGTAATACGCTTCCAAAATGTATGTTTCACAAAATCACGTAGCCGAGATATCGTATCGTGAATAGCTACTGCACGAAGGTGTTGTAATCGTTATAATCAAACGTTGCGATAGTATAAAATTGGCAGAACGATTGTTTAGCATTGTATCGAATAGTGATACGTAGTTTTGTCGACGTATGTGTAAAAGGTATATTGTATTCGACGATATATGTCGAAGGTTGATGAATGTTGAAAATTTGCAGAGAAGACAACGAGATACGAATATTAATTACTCGGAAAAGCATTTAATTACAGAATCGTGGAAAATTGAAGGGAAATTGTGAGAGAAGAAAGGCGTCGAATCGAGGGAACTGTCATGAGCAAATACAGTAGCGCGATAGAGAAGAGCGATGCAGAGAAGGATGATGTAGGGAAGGACAGCGAAATTGACTAGGCATGCATGAGTCACGGTGTTTGTTAGAGCGTTTGCTAGAAGATTTAAGGCTAACATCCATTTAACAGCACTGCATCAGACCGGCGACGTTTAGATGTCCAATTGCTTACGCGTGGATGCTGTTTACCGCACACCTAACATATTGACATCGGACGACATAACTCTATTAATTTTTCGTTATCTGTCACACGGAAGGCAATACGTTACCTGTGAATACCCACATCGTTAGCCACATGTATGAACAGCATGTAATCATCTTCTGATCGGCAAAACATTTATGCCGAGAATCTCATCTCTGTGCAGACAACGCGCAGCAGTGTATCGATACTCGTTGCTGTTATGGATATGCGAACGAATTTATATTTAAACATTATATGATAATGTAAATACGTTGACATCGGTCTGATTTTTATTCTCATTTGTATGCTGTGCTTTTAAACAGATGAAAGCTTTTTATACTATATAGGAAATGCTACTTTGCGATCCGAGCTAATTCGAATGTAATATTTAACGACACAAGAACGATTAGATACGCGACGATAAATTACTTTACGCGATAGCTGTTGTGCTTGTGCAATTGAGCGATTTTCCTTGCAACTGGTAAGAAATCAAACTTTCGACATTCCTTCCGCAATCGGTCGAAAATGTTTGCAACTGAAGATATTTTTTTTTATTTCCTATTTTTTTGTACATTTTTCTACCACCACATACGATTTACGCTAAAAATATGGGCTTTAAAATACATCAATGCTTCGTTAATATCAGCTGAAAAAGGCTCGTTAATAGCGATTCCGTTACGCCCCTCTGTTCGCAATTCTCGGAGATAGTTGAAGCGAAGTACCGTTGTTTTTTGAGCTCAACTCTGGTTAGCGAAATACAGTGGCTGAAGCTGGATGGGAGAACAAAGACATCGCGTCTCTGCTGGCAACCGACGAACAATGTACTAACATATATATATATGAATTATTTTCTCTCGATAGAACGTGCTGCAACAAATTGTTTAGATTTCCCCGATTAGAATGGGTCTGGGTACAAACCCGATCAAACTATTTTGAACTGTATGTTTTTAATCGAGGGAGAATAAAAATTCTATTATTTCCAATGTAAATGATCACTCTCATGCGTTGTTGACTTTGCGCGACGAAATTTCTAGTCTGCCGCCTACTCCTATTCGCTTTGTCTATCTTCTGGCCTGAACCGAACTCGAAAAGCTTTAATCGCGAACTCGTTAATGTAAAGTTTACACGAAGAAGAAAATGAAATTTAATATTAAAGAGAAATGTATACGAGAATAAATAATGAAAGACGAAATACTCAAGAATAAAGGATATAGACAGTTAGGATAAAAGAAATAAAGATATAAATAAGACGAGTCGCGTTAAAAGGAAACGGTCAATGTAATATCACAACGAAAGAGAAGTCTCTCGAGATTAAAAATTTGAATACGTAAGATAATATTAAAAGCAAAGAGATGTTATTTGCTTAGAGTTGCCATTGATTTCCTTTAAAAAGGAATCCATAGCGGGACGAATGTGTATAATCTGTGATTTTACGAAGTTCTGATTGAAAGCGAAATAAAATCCAACCAAAAGATAAATGAAATGAATTCCTGAAACGTAATAGTTGTTACTACCATATGTATGTGTTGTGCCGTATTAAATATGTGTTCAATGAAATGAAGTATTACAATAAAGTTTCGTAATGAAGTGTTATAAACCGTTTCATTGGAAGCCATGTCCACAAAGTTTTGCGAGCCAAGAGTCTCGTATAGGAATACAGCCGTTGAATACGCATAGTGCGCGGCATGTATTCTCTTTGAAGTACTGGTGGAATATTCAAAAAGTTCGTAACAAAGAATAGCGTTATAATATAAATCCAGCGGGTTTAAACGATGATAGGAGAATAAACGTGATTTAGACGAATTATACCGAGTCAGTGATCAGCCTGCTTAATCGAGACCTATGTACAAAAAACTCCGTTTCATTTTATACCGATTATTTGATATGATAATATTAATTGACGTTTAATGATATTTTGACAAATGAAAATTTGTTCGAGGAAACAATGCCATATTTTGCAGCGTTGGAATACAGCGGTTGGAATTTTACGGTAAATCGTAGCAGAAGATATTATAGAAATGGATATAACATGTGGAAAATTGACGGAACGTAAAAAGTTTCGATTGTTGTTATTAAGAAAACTTAAACGCGCAAACCACCGATATGAATTTCCACGTTTCTCGGGGGAAATGGATCGTTTGCCAAATTTATTTTCGTCGTTCCAAGCACAGCGTGGACTGTGCCACGATCGATCATATTTTTTTTGCCAGTGAAACTGTACGATCGGCAGTGGTAACTGGAACGTTCGTCTATGTTCCAACTGCCGTTGTGTCCAAAGTTGGAAATGATTCATTAGTAATGGTACCGCTGGTACGACCGGTATTGGGAATTCAATGCCTTCGCCGGCAAGTTTTCGATTAAATCAATCGTCATGGAGTTTCGACTCGGTGTTATTTGAATCTTGTCGACGTTTAAATATCCTAAAGTCTCAACTTTCGAGAACTCCTGAGAAACTGAGAATATTTCACCTTGACGGACAACATAAAAAAATATGAATACACGTTGAATGATAATTAAAATCTTGAAAGAACTGCATCATACGTAATTCATATAGTGTCATTCTACACGGCACACATCGTTCTGCTAATTTATATGACTATTGAGCGGATGAATCTTTAGCTGTTGAACAAGAAGTTAACGAATATTAAATATAGTCGAATTTGTACATTTTTATCGTTTTTTTCGTTGATTTTAGATGAAGGGACAGAAATTGACTAATACAAGAAAGTGTTAATATTATAAGTAGAAACATTACTACACATACGTACGGTACGGTAGATAACAATTTCTATCGTACGAAATGGTCTTGCACTTTGTCATTAACAATAAGAACTAACATCTCCACAGGAAATGGTATATCTGAGGGTGATCCTCCTACCAATTATGCAATATCCTTAAAAACGGATATACGTACATCAACTTTAATTATAAATCCCCTAAACCAAGAACAAATACATGTGTTATCTACTGAATCACTATTTTCGATAGCGATTCTGATAATACGAAAAAGCGTCCAATCTCTGTATCGTTTTTATATAGTTGAAAAAGTTCAGACGCCAGTTAACTACATAGTTAAAAAAGTTAAGGCATTAAATAAGAAATAGTTTTACATAGTCGATAAAAAGAATGATATTTAGCAGGTTGAAGGAAATATTTCTGAGGCAAAATAAGGGACAATGGGTATAGAGGTTGTAATGTTCAACGTATCTGCATGTACGCAACACAATGTCCAAGCGGAACATATGTATTGTTATGGGATGATAAAGTTTAATTTAAAACACTATGAATCTTCTGTTTACTCTGCCCACCTAAATCCTCCAATACAGAAGATCTCTAAAGAAAAGCTTGTCATGTTTTTCGTGAGCAGGTACGTTCCTGACAGACGATGACTCTAACGCTACAAGCGTTGACCGGAGCACAGCAATTACATTTACAAATTCTAAAAGATAGATTAGTCGCGGAAAATACATTGTCTGATAAATTAGTTCGTAGAAAGTCTGTGCTTTAATTTATAGGTTTAACGACTTGACGGCGGAATACGACGCGATAAGAAAACAAATGTAGAGAAAAATGGAAAAAGAAGAAACGCCAGAAAAAACAATTACGAGTCTCGCTTGAATTTTTACTATCTCTTGACAATTATTTTCTTAAAGTATTCAAATTACCTTCAACCGAAACGCTAACTTTTTCTCCTATTCTAGAAATGAAACTTTAATAGCACATTATAGTGTTAATTATCTTCTTCCATATACCAAACATTTTACGCGGGTATAAAGAACTGAAATTAGATTTAAATTCGATTTACATTGCAAGAAGTCTCGTGAGAAGCATTTAAGAAAAGCATTTCGATAATACAATGGAAACGTTCATTCCCGCTAATAGGGAGAAGAGAATTAAGTAGATTTTTCGTTGATAGATTTACTTCCGTGATGTTAATCTTCGTACGTTTTAGAAAAAAGAGCAAAATAATGGTAGAATTAATAAAACGGTAGAATCAAATTAAATTGACTCTGATTTGATTAAGGATTTACATTAAATTCGTGGCGTGGCCGAGTTATACAATATTTTTACTCGACGTTATTAGATAAAATTAAATTTTTATCTCCGTATTACGTGCGTGTCTCGCTCTTTTTTCTACAACCCAAAATGCCTCAAAGTACTGTGGTACTTCAATATTATCATAACTTTTGTACTCTGTTTTATTACTGCACAACCTCATCATCATCAGACTCTTTGAAGAAAATTAATTTTATGTAGATAGTTTCGAACGACAGGTTTAAATTTTTACGTATAAATAGGATATCCGTAAAAATCAACTTACACACGCGTATTGTGCTTTCTCGTTAATGAAATTATACTTTTACGACTCCTGTGTTTCTCGGTTACTCGTATTTAAACGTTACAAGACATATCGAGAATATGTTAAAGAAAACGAACGTATTTGTCAGCACACGATTTGATAATATCAAGCCGATTGCGATTCGAAGTTGTAAGGTCCAAAGTTATAACAAAGTTTGTTAATATTCAGAAAGTTTTTAAAGTCCACAGAAGAAGCCTGGTAAAGTTCTAATTTTAAAGTTCAGCGACAAATTCTTTTCATAAGCCCAGAGAAAATTCTTTTTCTTTCTAACTGTCTCGTCCTTTATATTTTATTCATTCGTCTTTAGTGGTACTCCTTTGTGTTGAAATTTAACTAAGTCAGGAAATATATCATCAATTTCAGCGAGCTTTTTGAATTTTCAGGAGCGTTTCTGATCATTCGGCACCCTGTATGATCGTTTAACAAGAGAACTTCGGTAACCCGGGAATTTCAGTCCCTCTTTTTAACTTTGCAGATTTGTAGAGGACCTCGATAAAAGTATTAGACAAATGATTTTTACTTTCTTTTTTTTTCAGCATTAAAACGTGTCTTTACAGGTAGATACTATTTTCCTATAAAATTGTGAGAAAATGGAAAATCGTTCGAGTGAAAGTTAAGCGCGTAAAATTGTGGAATGAAATTACTAGAAATTTTAATCCTTAAATTAAATTCTTCTACTATAACTATGTTCATTTGTCGTCAGTCATTCCACGTTCTTTTGTATATTATCTGTCATAAGTCATAAGTAGCGAAATCCAGTTAGTAAAATGGTATAAGTAAACGAAGTAGACAATGGTAGTATGTTAATTACATCGTTGCCAATTTCAACTATAGTTGATACGCCCCCGAATTCTCGAGAAACAGCTTTACACGACGTTATGCTAGATACAATTATGATACAAAGACCGTCAAAGACGATACTCTCACTGAGGATGATCTCGTCTTGCTATTTTAACATTTATATGCATTGCATGAATTTAAATATTGTTTGAATGAACGAGACAATTCAACATCCTGTCCTGAATAGACAAATATCCTTGCGAATCAAATTTGTATATGCGAAGAAAGCAGAAACGCCAGCGAGTTGGAGTATAAAATGAAAACTTCGTAGAGCCTTTCACTTAGTAAGAAAATCGAAATTTTTTTATAACGAGGATGATGCGGTCTGTGAATAACGCTGCCTTCTTTTGCTTCTTCCTTTTCGCATAAAATTATTTGGAGAAATCAAATTCGTTTTCAGATGTGAAGAAAAATAAAAATTCACAGATTATCTTTTAACGGATATTTTTTCCTTGGAGAACCGGAAAATAAAAAGAAAAAGTACCCAATACTTCTATCACTGAGATTCTCAGCAAATATACGAAGTTTACAAAAGAACAGGGATTTTCCAGTTACCAAACTTTCCGTGTATACTCGATCAACGAACAATGATTAAAAAATTTATTAGTTCATGGGTTCTTTTCTTCGTTTAAATGTCAGATGTCGGAAGCTTCAAATGTTATTTAAGTTATCCTACATTTCTGCCGATTTTCGGGCTCCTAAAAATATCAGATGTTTCATTCATATAATATAAATTTGATGTAATCTGTTACTGTCAATAGCTCTTTTTACATTATCTCTCGCCATGAATAGTAAAATATTCGAGTAACGGTAGTTTGAATAAAGGTGGTTTCAATATTTACAATATTCATATTTAATAGCTTTTCCAATGAATTAAACGTTTCTGATATGATATTTCCTAATAAATTTAATAAAGTAGTTTACAGGGTGATTTTATATTAACCTGTTAGCCTTTTACTAACTTCGCTAAAAAAATTATTAGTGGAGCACTTTGAACTTGCACTGATTGCACTGCAATATAATAAAACATTCATCTACATTCATTAGAGATTCAATGCTGCAGCAACCACACAAATATAAGGAATATCTCATTATGAATATTGAATTTGAAGAAGATTAACATATGATATTCTTTATGTGTTAAGAAACCTGTCTACGCTGCTTCTTCTATATCAATTGGAAAATACTAAATCAATAATATCAGCTTGTTAAATCAATTCAACAACTGTATACGAAACTGCATATATTCTGATTCTATGCCTTATTTATATTATTGATATTGCATTATCAAACATGTAGAGCTACTTCTCGTAGTAAGCTTCCGGAGGGAAATAAAAATGACGATGAGGCTCAACAAACGGGATACTTGAGTAAACAAAGACAAGTCGAAATATGTTAATTTGATTGTATGCGAAGCGATATATGTTTTCTTTTTAACTAAACGTTAAATCGTCACTGAGTTGATACTAGCAAATTTTGCATAAAAACTTACTTTTAAACTTATTTGTAGATGTAGAATATAAATGGAACCTATGACGACTAATTTGAAGCCCTAAAACATTTCCAGTTAGAGACTCTGTGCGTTACATGTATTAATTCATGATATGTTTAATGATACTTATAATAAAACGAAAAATGACCGAATTTAGCGATTATCACGCGAAGCAATTAATAGAAAGTCAGAAGAATCCGCTAGTCTCGAAACTAGTTCACTTCAGTAATCACTCGTGTCGTTTAGATCAACACGTTTCTTTAAATCTGGCAAACAGATTAACTAAAATTAACAGAGAGAACTATCAATATTATTGTATTGTATTTTTGTGAAACGTAGCTGTAATCATACCATGTATATTGTATACTTAAATGCACAACAGAAATGTTTTACCGACTTGTGAAGTCTTTGGTTCGATTGGAGCATTTTCATACTGAGCAGTTAAAGTTACTAATTCGTTTCGAAAAGCGTAGTAGAATAAAGCAGAAATGTTTAATATATTGCTGCAATTAAATCGTAATTTAAAAAAATGAATTTTATTTACGCTGTTCGACACCATACACTCGCGTTCTAGTTACTTAAATAGGAAAATAAATAATCGCGTAATTCTTCCTTTTTTACCATTTTGCAATACTGCTGTTACATATATCGCTATAAATTGTTTTCAGTTTTCGATAAATGAAGCTAAATATTGGAAATTCTGAAAGAAAATTAATGAATTCGATTATTTAAATGCATACGAAATATATACTGGCAAGAGAACAATATATGAAGTCTTTATAGTCAAAATTTGTTTATGAAATTCTACGTCGAGATGCACGTAGAAAAATATGCAGTGGACAAAAGTAATTACGTGCAACGATAAGCGCACAAAGAGCGTTTTATTTTAGCAGAAGTTATTGTAATTAAGGTTTATAGGGCTGTTCAATTTCCTTCCGATCGATAGTGTCAATCCGGAAAGCGGGAGAATTAAAAACAATTGTTATCTTCGTTGCGATAACGGTACGGTAGCCTTTGTTATATTTTGTGCAATTTTATTTTTCTATTTACCATCATATTTATGATCGTAAACGATATATCAGCCAATACAGTTAAATATTAATTTTGTACGTTTATTTACGACAGAAAGAATTACTTTCTGTACTGTAATAATAACAATACTGTAATCTATACTATGTATACAATGTATCCGTTTTATCTTGGAAACACGGAAATATCTCGAAAACTATGTTTAAAACAAATGTTGTAGGAATTCGAAGGGGACATATGCCGATATTTATTTTACAATATTTTGCAATAGCCTTGAAAAGCCCGTGTAAAGGTCACGGTTATATTTTTAAATGGGAACTGTAACTTTTTATTCCATATTTTTCTAATCGACGTGAAAATATTTTCAAAACACTACTCATATTTTATGTAAAAAAACCACTATAGAGATATTAATTTTTGAGAAGAATGGAAAATTTCCTTTCCAAACATATAGAAGGACATGCGACTAATCGTTTTGGAAACAGTAGTTAGTACAAGCACACGTATAGACACAATCGGCTATTTTCAGTGCCACACGATGAATTACAAAGTCTGACCGAGCAACCTGACCGTGGCGTACATTGGATCACGCCAATGTCAGCAGAATTGCGGTATATCAAGTTTGAGATTCCATATCTCGACAGTGATTTATGCAAAAATACAAGTGAGAAGTGTTTTGAATATATTTCGATATCGACCACAAGAATAAGGAACAGAATTATGTATTGTTCCCATTTAATAATATAACCACGAAGATTTCCTTTCAGCAAGCTTTTCAAGGTTATTGCAAGGTGAAATAAATATCGGCATATGTCTCCATCGAAATTGTACAACATTTGCTGCAAACTTTTTCTTATATCGCCCATAGTTTTCTAGGTAGGAAGGATAGATTTAATTTTATTGTATTATAAAAAAAGGTTTGTATTTGATCTTCGAAATTCGATTGCAATTTCTACGACCCGATACAACCGGGCGTAGATGGATTCCTCACGACGAAATAAATCGAAAATAAAGATTAGCGATTTTTTGTTCACGGCTTCGTTTTCGAGAAAATCCAGTTTGAACATTTTTCGAGCACTTGCCACAATTTCGATTTAACCGATCGTACTCTACGTTAGTATTTTGACAATATTATAAAGAATACTAATTAATACTACATTTTAGCGAAATCAATGTTTACCTTAACGAAGAAATTGCTGCAATTATCGTTCATTTTGTCGCGAACGAATCGTTGCTCGTTAAGTCACAAGTTCACGAAATTGTTGCCAATGAATTTCGAATTCGCACTTACCCAAATGCCCTGCATAATCCTTTGACGTACATTAGACGTAAAAATTAATTCTTCCCGCTTTTTCTTTAAATTTGTGGATAGTCAGTGTGAAGTCTGTCGGGAAGAATTTATTGTTTCTATGTCTATTAATCGTTCACGATTTCTATACTCTACGGCATACACAAATTTTTTGGTACAATCCCATAAAAAAGATTCAATTTTGCAGTTCAGATCACCGTTCCACCAAGACCAAGCGTGACATCGCTTACACGATTGTAAATACAGGTACAAGGCAATCTAATAGCATTGCTTATAGGGCGGTTAAAACGCGACAAGTGCAAAGGAAGCACGCGACCAATTTTCGAGCTTCATTTTCTCAAGACCCAAGCTGCGAACAAATAATCGTTATTCTACACTTTCGATTTATTGTTTCTCAAGGAATCCACCTACCCGTACTGGGGCATCCTGCGTGTGTATATCGTACACAGTGTACATACAACGTGTAATATGTCGAGTGTGTAACGTATTAAACTAACTATACGCCACCCATTTCAAAAATAATGAGACTGCTAACTTTATAATTGAGATTGCTAGCGTTGACAAATTATAAGTAAACTATGTATGCAATGCCATCCACGGACCATATTAGAATATTCAGGTTAAATGCATCTTAATTAGGTTAGATGATACGAGGTAATTATTAAATAACCAACAATATCTTGAACAAGGACGTTATGCGGTTGCTCCATTACCACTTTCGTGCTGGATTATCTCACAACGAATTTTTCTGCGGAAGAAGTTCTGGCGTAGTTCTGGTCTCCTCACCTCGCTTATTATCTCTCAAGATTAGCGAAGTTTGCCACTCTCATACACTTGAAAACATTCGGAAACGTATAACCGATCAATCGAACTCTCCGGAGGATGAATATTTCTAGCTCTGCTCTCAGGAATGATAAAAATATCCACGTCGATGTGTCAGTGCCGAAGGGAACTAACTTCGATGATCACCATTTTAATTCTTAAGAAGGTAACAGAGTATCTCGTTTCGTCGTTAATAACAATGTACTTAAGTAAACATGGGTTAGTTAATAATTAAGGATACGAAGACTGAATATTCTTATTACGTAATTACAAATGGATCCTTTTATTATTTTTTAAGAAATTATGTGTAATATGTGTAACCAAGTAAGTGATCGTAAAAAGCTTTCTGTATTATATTAACGCGATCTTCGATTGTGATATATTCATTGCATTTTCTTATCTACAAATAGACATCATTTAGCGTGATTTAGTTAAGTACCGTACGATGTAATGAAATAATATTAGAATCTAGAATAGTTCAAATTTTTTTAATATCATTAACGCTCGCTTCTTGTTATAATTTTACGCGTGGATATTTATTTATTCACAATGAGCTCTTAGCCTTTCCATAAGGGGTCACGGCTAAATTAAACAACAGCAATGTAAATATAAATAAAGTGCTATAAATGGAATGTTATTGGCAGATTGCCATCATAAATTGTGACTAGGAATATGCGATTACGTTATATCTTTCTACATCTACCAGACCATCTTATAGGATTCTATCAAGAATAAACCTATAAAAGTTAAAATGATCGCAATCGTATCCGTCGACGTTTAAATCGCTTTATACAAATATGTCCGTGTAATGGAATTTGTTAGTACCGCTTTCGATAACGACGTTTGAAAATCATAATATTCGCGTCAAAGTTTCCACGGGGCGATTTGCTCGATTTCTCGCGTCGAGAATCTAAAATTCATTGATGATGCATAAAGGGATCACGCACTTATCTATTTCGTCGATCAAAGTGGCTCTTTGATCCCCAGTGCAATTTTTCGATTCTGAATTCCGGTAAGAGCGAGCAAACAGCGATAACCGTGATTGCATAGATTTTCGTTTTGAAGCTCGCTAGTTCCGCTAGGCTGCCACTGGAGAAGCGAGAAAGGGCGTACATTTGGGACGAGATAAAAAAAGAAAAAAAGATAAGAGGTGGAAGGAAGAAGGAAAAAAAATTGGTTCCAGTCTGTTTTGCGCATCGTACAATTTTCTGGTTCGATGTGAGGTCGAACGTGATGTTTCGCCCGGAGTGTTCTCTTTTTCTCCGCCTGTTCTCTCTCGCTCGTCCGATATAACGTTTGGTTGCCTTTTCACGTTCCTTTCCTTTTCGTTTTTCTCTTCTTTATTTTTGTCGTCAAGCATGGCCGTCTGTCGTCCTCCTTCCGCGACTCACAGCCATCGGCATTGTCGCAATTGCAGTACTGACTGATTTGGGTTATGTCGTCTTCCGAAATTTTAGCAGCATCTCGCCGTCTCGTGTCGCATCGAGCCTGCTACTGTCGGTCACCACCGTTTTATTACAGTGTTGGTAACGACGGTATCATCGCGAAACCAATTTCACGAATTTCCGTCGTAGCTTGCGTATACGACACTATAAAATGGTTCCGGCTGAGCAAAATTTTTCTCCCGCTCCGTTGATGCTTCTAACTGCTGTTACCGAAATTCATCTCATTCAAAGCGACATTTATGAATTTATAGTAGCCATTGGTTTTGCACGCCTAATTTTAACTCGCACTGTGATTGATGCGCCAGATTTGTTACTGTTACAGAATCATTGAAATTGCTCGAACAGGTTTTGTGAATTACGCGTAACATACACGGTGATACGAAGATACAGAATGCATCGAGCAGGCGTTCTTAACTTTTCTATTTTCCTGTATATTTTCCAAATCGATTTGTTAAAAATTCATTACTCTTCGTGGATACGATCGATCCGCATATATCTAACGTATAACATCACTAAATTTGTATTAACAAATCAACATATTAATGTATCAAGGATATATTATCTTGTTTTCAAAATATAAAATGGATTACGCAATCCGGCGGAAAGTTAATAGGAATTAATATAACACATATGGAGATATTAATTTATCCAATATGGATTCCAAAAAGGTTTATTTATTGGTAAAAGTAAGACAATGGGAAAGTAAAAAGAATTTTATTGGCAGAAATAAAAGTGTTCGATAATGTCAATGTAAACGGAGCAAACAATTTTTTACTTAGTATTTATATTGTCTGATATCTTTTCTGCTCCGTGTATAACAGCCTTAACGCATTGTGACATTGACGTTACAAGATCTCCGCGATTTATTGAAAGTTCTTTCCACGATATTATAATTTTATCACTTCTCGAAGCTTATTTTTATTTTCTGGCTTCGTCTCGCTAATTAATTTCGTTCTCATGTTCTATTGGATTTGAGTCAAGCTGATCATCTCATTCTCGTAATACCACAACAAAATAGGGGAAGATTTCGATCAAACTCGATTATATTTTAGAAGCAGACATATATATCTTCTTGGAACAAATCAGAAAGGAAATCTGACATGATATAAATTAAATAGTAACAAAATAACACAAGCTTTTATTTATTTAAAAAAAGGAAGAGAAAGTGTTTGACAGAATTTAGAGTCATCGAATTTGATCGATCAGTGTTTACAAATTTAACAATAGAATTACATGTGTAGGAAAGAAATGTATCGAAGAATATACTAGTATTATTCGCTACGGACATTTGTTCCATCAAAATTGAATTGCCAATATTTAAATAGCTTTGACTAAAGAATTAAATATAGCCTTGTGTAAATCTTTGCTCCACTTTTTGACACATTGATTCTTCGCAACATGATTATAACATCTTACTCATTTAAATATCGATCATTCGGAAACTCTGAAAGTAGCAAACGAAATATTCTTCCTATCAGTAAAACAGAAAATCCAGGTCAGTTTAAAATACTGTACTCCGATTTGCACTTTCATCGGTCTTATCCACTCGCTTAGCACTCGGTATGATGCTAAATTATAACTCAGCTTCGAAGGAAACGGGGTAGAGAACTGACAGCATCAAAATTAATTCCACGTCTTCTTTCTTTCGTGCTTTTCCTAGGTCTCTAGGAAGCGCCTAGATGGATACCTACGTTTATTCGTGCGGAAGATATAATGGCCTCTTCTGTCCTCCTTTTCCCCCAAAAGCCAGATGCTGCTGCTATGAAAATACCGGATTTTCGTACTAGCGAACAATCTTTAATCACACGCACATGTTGCGCGAAAATAGACATACGTATGAACGTGTATACAGTGGCCCATAAAAGTGATCGCACACTTAGCGTAGAAAATTTGTATCTGCATATTGCAATAAATATTATGATAAAAAATTTTGGTATTTGGTCAATAGTATAATGAGAACGCGACTGCCATGATTGTAATGGCAAAATTTGAAGATGTACGTTAGAGTTGCAAAATATTTACTGCAAACTTATATTTAATAAAAAAATTAGTATAAGGTGTGAATCACTTTATTCCCTACTCCCTTTATCACCTACGGTGTGGGTTACCTTAAACACATAAACATGTTGAGGATGATCCCACCGAATATTGGGACTTTTGTAACTACATTTCCAGAATCTTAATAATGCTAATAAATCTTAATAGTACTAATAAAATGTTTCGTATAGCATAACGTAATATGTTCATGAATGACAAGTATAGGAATGCTTTCGCGAGCCAATGTATATGTACAAAGGAAAAAGAAGGAAAGGGGGAAAAGGGAGGAAAGAGAGAGACATTGTAAAAAAATGTAACAAATGCAGGAGGAGCAAGGAGAATATAAATTTAGAAGATATTTATAAACTGTTGCATATCGAATGTTAAGAAACTAAAGGATATGTGAAAATGGAAGAGGGAAAGTAAAAGTAAATAAATGAAATAAATAATAGAAGAGATAACAAATAAGAATAGAAACCACGTGAGATTTGAAGTTGGAATAGGAGACAAATGGTGCTTCATATCAGATGGTCTCATACTTCACTATAAGCTCTTAGCATTTGCACCAAGCTTGCCTAATTCTTTCTTTGGATTATCTTGATACGTTCGAAAGCCATATCATATGAAACAGTTAGAGAAAAGAATCGTTAAATGTATCTTCAGCAAAATTTGTATCACTGTCGGATCCCTTAAAAATATGTGAATACACTGTTTGCATTTAAAAAGTGTAATCGTTACAAGTGTTTTGTAACAACTATTTAATTAATAGAAATTTAAAATTTCATATAGTAACAGTTACTTATAATATTGTAAACGAACTTAAATTTAAATTGAAGATTAAAATGATATTTTATTGAAAAATGCAAATAAGTTTCTTTCCGTTTATAGTACATTCAATTCCATTCAATATATTGATTCAAGATCGTTTTAAAGAGAAAGATAAGATACGTATACATATATAAATTATTCATCGTAAGAATGTACGGAGTACAATGGATTTCGTGATACAAAAGCAAGTTAAAGTCTTAGAATAAACTTGTATTGTCTTACTAATAAGCAAATATATTTGTATTCTATTTATAGTTCTCAATTATAAAATAAATGATATAAACATCGTACGAAAAACGTTTACAATTTTGTCTTTTCTTTGTACGAAGAATTGTCTCGTCCTCGTTTGTATCGAGAATTCTGTTACACGCTGTATAACGCCGTGATCATGTTTCTACAATTAGCATAGTGGGGTAATTCGATCTGAAATAGGATTTGCCTAATTTGTTCTTTGGGGATTCCTTGATACATCAGGGACTTTATCGCGTGGACCAGTTAATGGAGAGGAAGGTTATCCTTTGGGACAAAGGGACTTCTCGTTAGGTCGCTCCTTTAACCGTTTCACTAAACTCCCGTGACGTCTTGAGCTTAAAATCCCGTCGGGCTGCTTGTCACTCCTCTACTTTCGGCTCGGTCGCTCGTTCGTCCTGCTAGCGTCTCTGTTCTTCAGTTCATCACACATTCCACTCTAGTAATTGAGAAATCCTCTGAGTAACCTCTTTTCAGAAGGATTTTCGGCTCTCCACCTGTTCTTCGTTTCCTTCATCAGTTAATCCTCTGTTACGTTTGCGTTTACCTTCTCGTTCCGTGATTTTATGAAAATGAAGTATTTCCACTTAAAATTCGCGCATATGTTATATAATAAACCCTCAGATCAGATACCTGAGAATAAATTATACAGTGTGCAAGTTACTTGGGGCGTTGCTATGATTCGATGGTAGTTTGCACATCGTTCTAGTACCGATGTTGTGTAACGATAACGATAGCGTGACGTTATCGTGAAACCTATTGCAATAAGATTGAGTAACAATTTGGGACGAGTATGACGTTCGATGATCAGGTGAAAATTTAGAAAAATTTCTTATACGATGACAATTGGACGATAAACATGTTGTCCACATAGAAGAGAATAAGGGGCGACATTCTGCGATTTTCGAAAGTCTGTAACCGTTTAGTTGACCGAGAGAGTAACGTTGGGATGTGGTTCTGCAATTGGTTCTGGAGTTATGTGTGCTTTACCAGTGGTGAACAATGGGTGTATTGGGGTGCAAGGGATGGCGGACTTGACAATTTGAAAGACGATTTACGACTACCTAGATCACCGTATGCTGAAAGATTTATTAGCCTCGAAGATGCGACATTAACATTATGCATAATTTATGGCTATAGAATTTTGACAGGTAGCGAACGGAAAGTATTTAATTTACATCAAATTTATATTTCAAATCTTTCTTCATTATCGAATAATTGTTACCCCATCTTCTTCTTCTTCTCGCTTTACTTTTCGTACAAATTCTTAATAACCTTATCAAAGAAATTGTCATTTCCATCATTTATACATAATCCACATAATTATTTTTCATTATCGAGCACGGTAGGTTTTGATAAAACTTATTGAACAACGCTCATATATTTTACATTTATTGCATTTGCGTAGCCTCGTACCATATATCACAATCCTATGTATTTTATCATTTACGTTAATCTACAATCCAACTATAACGAACAGATAGAACTAACTGAAATACGATTGGAAATAAATATAGCGACTAGATCATTAAATTTGTGGCTTTTATGATTAGTAGAAGTGTCAAACTTTATCTATTAGGAGTAACATATTTGCAAACGTCGTCAAACATTCGATATTATCTTGCCTTTGTACGAGAAAAATGCCTGGTTTGTCGGTTAAATCGTAAACATACTTCAATATAAATTGCGAATTTTATTCTAATATCTTGCGATAATGCAATTAAAGCAATTACGCAATATTCTGTTAAATAATCTTCTGCCATCTATTAGCTAATACCATGACTCCATCCATGCAAGACTTGATTTTGAGCAATGGCTCAAAAACATGTACCTGCAAATAGTATCAGTGTCTCGGTTGGCTTCTCGCTGTGCGAAATTGATATAATAACGAAGAAACAGCGACCGCTTTCGTGAAATTTTTCAATTTCTCGAACGCTATAGCAAACGTATGGTATAACATTCATCGCATTCCCGGAAAATAGCGTAATCTGTTTAAAAAGTCGAATGTCTCCTGATTTACACGCTCGTTGCCGTATTCCCTGCGGAGAAGGTGGGGAATAGAAGACGAAGTGCGAGGAAAGATTTGCGACGAGAGAAACTTTTCCGTAGGAAAGATTAAGGTGCTGGCATCTACTCCTCCATATCTTTAAGTTCACTCGTCGCTTTGGCCTTTACGGCGTCTTAAAAAGACACTTTCATGATACTCCTTCGTGCAACCGGTAAAACTTTCTGATTAAACTTTTACGGGAATTCGAAATTAATTACTGTGGCGCGAACTTGTTTTCAATGTTAATTAAGTGCAACGAATCTAGAAAAAATAAAAAAAAAAATAAAAAAAAGATGTGGAGACATCCAAACCGTAGCATGAGATTTATAGAAGCTCTTTTCGTATAGCTGCAAAATTCTAATTTTATCAGTATAGTACATTTTTCGCCAATTTACATATTTAAATTTAAATCGCAAATTTTAAGTTTCATGCGATGGCAGAAACACATTTTAGAAATCTGAAAAAGATTGCACGATAAAGTACGATTACTCGAAGTGATAGAAATGATTAAACGTTGCCAATCTACATATGCTACCTACGGATCTGTCTTATTATAATGTCTCATTGTTCGCCGATCTTCTTCGTGTACCGTTTTTTCCCTCGTGAAATACGTCACAGGACGTTGCGTTCTTTACTGTGCGTGCATATTCTTCTTCTCTTTTTTTAATGCGAATTTTATGGCGCATGTTTTCGTGCTACATGCTTTTGCTTTTTATTTGACGATCGTGAAGCATTTTATATATACCTGTGCAAACCTCCGTGGCATGCCACGTAGATTGGTTGAATGTATGTATGTTCGTTTTTGCATATATGCTTAATATACACTCGTACCAATCTGCTTCCTCACACTTGTTTTGCCTTTTTTTTCTTTCTAACTTTTTCCCGTGTTCAATTAACAACCGTCAGAGTGTCTTTATAAAAGAAAATACCTGCATTTTTTTAAATCAGAGATATATCGATAGCAGATTAAGCAGACATGATAATTAAACATATACATATAATAAATACGTATAATCTTGCTATAAGTAATACAAGAAAGGGAACATACCTTTTCTTATTATTTAATTAGTCTATTTTCGAGAAGATTATGATTATTATATACGAATGGGTAAAAAAGGGTTAACTGCATATAATTTCGGGAAATCTAATCAAATACATGTATATTTAAATGAAACAGCAGGTTTATATACATCACAAATCCCACGACAGAATTAAATCCCACAAAAGAGATAAAACAGCTATATTAGATAAAAGATATTTTAGATAATTAAATAGCACGGATTTTAATAACATAATAAATGTGCGTATGTTGTACGCGTAAAAGAGGAACAGTTTTCATTCTTCTGAGCGAAATGCATACTTTTACGATCATTAATCTCTTCGAAGCTCTCGGATCAATCAATGACTCTTGCCTGTGTTTGTTCATTCAAAGCTTTTTAGAATTTTTCCGCTTGTTTTACTCTTTTACCACTGTTAATCAATGTGAAGCACCGGAGAAGAGCTCACAGAGTAGCGTGCTCGAGTACTTGCATAGTTGTCAGAATAACATGTCACGAATGGAGCTTTACCTTCCAATTATTTCTACGTAGAGCCAAAGGAGAAGATAAGTAAGTAAATAAGCACAAAGTAAGATGTGCATATAATTAGAGTTAACTTACTCTTTTTCTTAGATTTTCGTTCAACGATAACCAACAAAATTACATTACGTATTATTATTACGATACTATTATAACTACTAATTATTTACTACTTAAACAAATAACTTACGCGTACAAAAAGAATGAATTTATTTACTTTGTTTTATCACGACTAGTTTTATCACAGCTGAGAAAATAGCTCTATAGGATCATACATGCGATTCATTAAAAGAACTACATTAAAAACGTGTTTAAATCGCGAAATTGTAGTTACGGATTTATTCGAAATCAGCGATTTATAACGAACAATCTAAAAATGGAGATACGTTAGAAATTGGACAATGTTTTAAATGGCAGTCTCCAATGTATGGTCATATTGTATATGATACTGACTGACTTGGTTGAAAAAAATGTATTAAAAATTTTATAGCGATTGTAAATATATACTTCTATAAAAAGTTTTACGATATAGAAATAAATTTAAAGGAAAATTCTTTGTCAGCATACACCGGCCATTGGAGAGGGTAATGAAAATGTAATCAGAAAGAAAGGAACGTGTTAATTCTTTTTATACCTCGCGCGTGATACGCCAAGGCTAGCCTGATCCGCATGCTATGGAAGTGGTCAGTTCAACTGAAGTTTTATATCGGGTTGGTCGAAAAGTAATGTGAGAATTTTCAATACGAGACTATATCAAGTTGATACAAATCGTTCTCAATATTCCTCATTCAGTGTTCCTAACATTTCACTCACGCGCGATATAACGTGGATTATTTTCAATTGGTATATAGATCTGATCGTTGCCAGTTTCGATAGGTCAGCCGGAACGTTTATGACCGGTAGCACCGAAATGTCCGTCATGAAACTTTTTGAATCGTCTTCGCACCATTCTTTTGTTCACATCACTGTCACCACACACATCAGCAATCTTTTGCGCTGTTTCATATTTTTATCTTTAATAAAATAATAAACAACAAAAATGAGAATAATGAAAATAATCAAATGAAATAATAAATTATATTTGCACGAAAATACATCTTCCCGTTGTTCATCTTCGAATCGAAGTAAAACGTAAAAATATTTAAACAAATGAAATAAAGACTTTTTTCATTAACACGTTGAAGGCTCGACTTTTAGGCCACGCGTGTATTTTTTAAATGTTACGAAGTTTTTCGATTTAAAAACAGTAAAAACGATCTCTCATGGGAAAATCCTGTATTACATGGCCAACCCAGTACGATTCGGTTCAACTTAATCTTCTGATTCGTTGATGATGAATTTGGCATCGATGAAAAAATCTGACTCAGCTCGGATTGAGTATATTTGAGAATCCTCTCCAAATGTTCGAATACGTTCGGCAGTAAATGCTTATGCTACTGGCCTGTGCATGTATGTTGTAGTTGTACAAGTCTATACACACTAGGAAACGCCGAGCGTAACGATGCCATGGCTCGCTGATTTGCACACGTTTAATAGTTTTGGCGAGCCCATAATTCGTTAAATTATACGCCACGATAACATGATCTATTGAAAGTCTCTGGTAGTAGCTTGCAATCGGCTGGCAAACGCAGGCTTTTAATAGTCACGGATGGTATTCAAAGATGCGTATCGTAGGTGAGTAAAAATGTCTGAGAAATGCTTGGAAAAGGTAAAAAGTGCAAAAACGATATAGCAATTTACGAAAGATTGTATCCATCGCATTTTATCTCGTTCGATGGAAGATACGCTTTATCCGAAACAATTTTTGAAGTTTTCAATATGGTACAGTCTTCGCAAGTGCTCGGATAATTTCTTAATGAGCAAATCGCTTTGAAGTTACGAAAAAATTTTCCATTCTAAAATATTGATTCTTGAAAATCCGGAATAATGAAACGAGGATCGTAGAAAAAGACGTTAGGAAATGTAAATATAAAATTAGCGAAACTTAACCGATATGAAGCTGATGGTAGTTGTAGAAAAGGAAAGAAATGAATTTTGACAACGTTGGAAAAAAACCATAGTCTTCTTTTTTATGTATTTATAACAAATATCGACTTGTGAGATCATAGTTTTCTTTCGTATATAGCATTATTTAATTTGCAATATCGCTCGTTCGAAGTGTTCCTGGTTCTCTCGCTACCGTTTGTCTTCTTTCGTCAATCAACAATTTTCTGTTACGCTTATTCGTTGTAGCTTAATGGCCCGCGTTTATTTCCATATGGGTATACATAATTTCCTCTTATTTTTGTTTAAGTAAATCAGTAAGGCGAAACAAATGTCGCACGCTCGCTAATACAACGCCTACGACACGTACTTTTGCCTTTCTTTTTTAAGGCGCTGCAAACAGCGCCGGGTGCGTAGATTGGTACATTTTTTTTACGAACGCAGGAAGCGTGAATGATTTAGTGGAACCTATATTAGTAGACACTTGACAGAGTCTAGTGGAAAAGCTTAATGGCTCTCGTGATCGGAAGGGAAGCAGAAAAAAAAAGGAAATGCTTTACCGGTGTTGCATCGCGCCACGATTTTTATCCGTTTTACGAGTACCTCGAGTGGCCGTTCGATGACGAGCAGGAGAAACAAGAGAAGAAAAAAGGAAAGAAGGAAGAGTAAAGAGAAACGACGACGCAAGTAAATTCGTAGATATTAAACTCTAACGGAATATAAAAACACTCGTTCATCGCAAGTATTAAAAGATGTACTGTCGCCAATACGCGCGATATCACTATGGACGCGTAACATTTGTTCACTTCCTATGACCAATAACGTTAGTACTCACCCTGATCTTTCATTCCATTCCCTGCTACGTTTAGCTTATACCTCAGCATCTATTACATTATACCGTTATTATAGAGATATTTACGGGCACAACTATTGCTTCCGCCTCGCCTTCTCTTCTTTCCAATGCAACAGTTTACTTGATATCCTTACATCGAAAATTAAAGTGACATTCCCAGTTCAATAATATTTCAGTAACATTTATTTTATTATATATTATATTATTATATATTATAATATTTAAATAATATAATTCAATAAGAACACAATACATCGAGAATTAAAGTGACATTCCCAATTCAGTAATATTTCAATAACATTTATTTTATTATATATTATAATATTATATCATATATTATATTATTATTTATTATAATATTTCAATAACAAGTTCAATTCTCTTTCTGTATTATTTCACAATAACACAGAATGTTTGCGTACCTATACTAGTCTTTCGAAAAGATACTTGCACGATATTGGTTGTAACCTCGTATGCGCTAATTAAAATAACGATATTGCAGTGTTGTTGTATAAGTTAGGATAAGCGTTACATTGTAGGTATGTAGTTTAAGGGAACAGAGCTATCGGTGATGAGAACCGACCACCGATAATTTTCTGCTTAGTATTAAGCTCAGCAGGCGATGACGAGCTGGTAGCTACGTGAAGTCCTTGTGAGGCACGTAGGCTTAGGCCAAAAGGGATGTCCATGGGTGTGTGTGTGTATGCGTGTGCGTGCATGTTTGCAGTGCATTTACTACTTATCTTATAGTACTTATTTCGAAGTCACATCGTATTTCAAGTTGAAATGGAAACTTTCATGGAATCAGAACGAAAGATTTCCAAGTCATTGTGAAAATTTGAATTGACGATAGTATTATAGTAGGATATTATATATATGCTTATTAACTTCTCAGTAGTAAGTGTGTACTTAGACACACATGTATATATATATGAAGTTTCGTGTTACTGCTGTTCAGTAATTATCAAGCTTAGAACTTAGTGCATTAACTATTATTATAATTGATTTCTGTTCACAACTTTTATTAAAATACCATGATCATAATTTTTAATACTATAATACGGCTTTAATTACTATTATTCGAAATTCAAATTGAAACTGAAAAATATGTTACAGATCGACGAATTTACAACGATTACAATTTGTGACATTCGTAAAAAGATATTTTACGACAAGATATTTAGACAAGAGTTACAAATTGTTAACTCCATACTTCTTTTCCCCAGAATGAATGGAGGTTACTCTTTTAAAATACATATTTAGAAAATTCTTAGATTTGGAAAATTTCGGACTGAAACAAACCAAGATAAGTACAACAGTTGCCGATAAATATTCCCAGAATAATAATTGCAATTATATGTGCCATCCTATAGATAAATCATTAAAATAAAATCTTGCAGAAAAGGTTTCAATCGACCTTTCTATCTGTGTCATATGTATATACAGTGTCTTTTTTTTATTATTTAATTTGTACTTTACAATTTGTCCAGCTGGACATTTTGTAAATTTTTCTAGCTTAATCGTTAAATAACATGTGGATGGCTACCCCCAGCGGGATACTATCTTCGAGTTTGACTATTTTATTTCTTCAGTGAGGCCAGGGGTGTTTTCTTTTTAGTCTTCTTTCTATAAGAGATATACAGCGTGTCCGTTTTATTTGCAAACAGGTAAATATCTCGAAAGTTATGTATGATACAACATTATTTTACCTTGCAATTGTCCTTGAAAAACTGCGATGGTTGTGGTTATATTTTTAAATGGGAACTATATCTTTTTTATTTCATATTTTAATGGCCGATATCCAAACATTTTCGAAACCATACTTACTTATAATTTTATATAAATTGTAAAAAAAAAATATATATATATATATATTGTACCACATACTATACAATGAATACCGAAAATATGAAAGAGAATTAAATGCCGCGCCAGTGCTATTACTCATAATAAAAAAAAATCATGTATTATTGTTCCTTTATTCTGACGCGACATAGTGAAGAACAATAGCCTGCCGCATAATATGGGTTGATAAAACAATTGCAACAGTAATAGGAGTATGTAACAACATGTTCGTGATCGGGCAAAGGATTTGTTAATGTCACGTAAATCATTCAATTATCAAAAGAACGTGAATTATTATGAATTTATAAATCAACATCAAATGTTATAGTTACAATATATTGTCATATTTGACAAATGAAAACGCACGATTTATAAGACCAAAATGTACCGTACAAGTTGATCGAAACTTCTTTGTTTAATTTAAAAGATATTAGAAAATTTATTTATTTCGAGTCTGTATTTTATAAACCAATTCGCTAAATGAGTTATTTATAACAGAAAATTTCAAAGAGTCGTACTATTGCGTCTCTCGCGTTACCTCGGTTGGTTGTTTGGTTACCGCACGATGTCTCGTATGATTTAAGAATACAAAAATTGAAATAAGTCTTAGAATGCAAGACCAATGCATAATGATGTTCTTAAAAGACGTAAGAAACTGAATTCTGATTAGCTACTTGCCAAATACGTTTGGATACAAAATTGTTTCAAGATTTTCAGTACCCGTATAAATTTTGTTATTTATCGGAAAAGATAGATAAGTTGCTAATTGGTATGCTGGCGTTAACGAAAAATCAGTCTGAGGAAGAGAAAATCGCAAGTATAGAAGTTCGACTGGATTTAAGGTATTCGATGAATATAAAGTTGAAGTAGCTTAGGTCCCCGGTGTACGATGGGATACAACAATTCCCGAGTTTATGCTGCCAAACAGGAGTTCTGAACACATGGCGAGTACATAGTTGCTTGGTCGAATGTTTGAACTCTTTGTGTCATTAAAATATATACTGTTTATATACCGTATATATCTACTGTCAGAAAGACAAAATTTATGCACGATTTAATAGCGAACAAACGCACGTACATTAAGTGCATGTAATTATGAATTGCACATTATACATACAGGTGTGTTCACAAATTGTAAATATCACCACAGATAATAATGTAGGATGAATAACATTTTCACGTATTTTTCTTTTATTTTTCCTTCGTTAGTCGTACAAAGAGACGTACAATTTCGTAGGAATAAACATTGATACGAGTAGGTAAATCGTACTCAGTGCTCAGAGCTATTACGTGTAATAACCATAGAGAAGAAGTATCTCATGAGCTATCATTGAGAAAATATTACGTTTGTCCAAGTTCTCCGCCAGCTAGAATAACAGGGAAATTTTATTTGCCTTGACTCGGCCTTATTTGGAAGCATTGAACCGCGATATCTTTCGTGTTCGACAAAGTGAAGAAGGGTTGAAGGGAAAGCGGAAGGTATTGCGCGGTGCAAACTTTGCTAATTTCTTGAAACTCTGAAACTTCCTTTGGTTACACGATACTCTTAATTCACTTCTGCGAGTTTAAACATTCTCTCGCATTTAGCCGCAGTACGACGTAGGAATTCAATAAACAAGTTACACGCTGCTTTCTCCTTTGATTTCGAATTTCCTTTCAATCGCGTGGATTAATTAAGGCCGTGCACAGAAAATTAATTAAGGACTGACATTCGGTCGGTCTGCCAGACGTGCAGATTTTAAACCAAATGCCTATTTTAAACCAAAAAGTTCCTTCCTATGAATTTTATAAATGTTTCATTGCCGTGTTCGAAGTTTGCGGCATCGCAATCGTTCGTACTGCGCTGTACTATACATACAACGAGCCAACGTTCCACAATTTTTATAGCGAATTTTTCTTTGTTCATTATTAAAATGACAATTGTTTATGATCGGAACAAACAACTGATAAATATTAAGAATATTTCAAAGGTTAGAAACGCGGATTATTTGAAGGATCCAATCGGAAATTGTTAAAATCATAGTTAAATTGCACCGATCATACAGTACGTACCGTCTACGTAATATTGTACATCAAATGATTAAAGGCGAGATGTAAGGCGTTTATTTTCAAGTCTGCCACGCGTTTTATTTTTTTAATTTTATCGATCGACCACCTCTAATTACGTAGTTGATAGATTCAAGAGGTTCCGCTCTTAACCGAGCAATCTCGAAAGTCTCTTCGAGCAGGCCCGATTTCTACGTTTCTTACCGATTAATTGGTTCGAATCAAGTTCAGATCTAATAAAGATACGAAACTTAATTTCTACCGGTATAACTAGCAATACAGATTAAACGTAAAAAGAAGCATGAATAAATTCCATTCTCTTGCTGAAAAGCAATGGTAAACCTATTACTCGCTAAGGGTTTTATCTCGTCAAACTTCTTAATCACTAATGAGACTTTCACGTGGAATTGCAATATCGTATCGCGTGATATATTAATATCTTTTCAAGAAATAAATATTTGTCGTTGATAGCGTATTAAGGAAAATATGTCACCTGGCGTAACTCGGGCATGAAACGGGAATTATTTTTGACAACTTGGTTGTGTGGGAAAAGTTAGGGCGAGGCTTTTGCCCAACATACCATTTAGTACAGTTGGAGTTATTTACGAGTTAACCTTGTATTTACCAACCAGCCAGCAATTGCAGAAACTCTTATTTTCCGCGTATCTACGAACCGTCCACTCAACTACAGCCAAGCTTCTGTTTAACCGTAGCCCGACCGTTTTTACAGAAAATCGTGCAATGATCTGTTTGCAAAGTCTTTTTGAGATACTTAACTACAGGCAATATCGAACTGCACGTGTGCTATCACGCGACGTTCAAATAAAATTTTTAAATTTTTACTTGGTAATTACTTTACTTGTATCAATAGATTAATTATCAATAATTCCCATCATACGTGAGATATTTTTCCATACAACGTCGTGTGAAATCGTTTAAACAAACTTAATAGAAACGAAGCAACAGTATCGTAAATTCTGGAAAATTGCTTTTAACACAATATCAATGTTTTGGAATTTAAAAATTCAAATCGATAAAAATTTAACTTCAAAGATTTTTGTCGTTCAATTATCGATAATAGCATTACTTTCTGGAATTATTAACCACCTTTCAGCGTTAATCCAATCTTCCTGTCTGCAGCAGTATGAAAAACATTAGTAAATACATGGAAAACATTCTGAATGCAGGATAAGCTATTGGGTTGGCAACTAAGTGATTGTGGATTTTGTCAATACCACCTAACGACAAAATCCGCCATCACTTAGTTGCACAACCCAATATATAGTATGTGTAAAAGTAAAAACTTTTGAAGCTCGTACGTGTCAATTCGTATCGAGTCGTATGAAACGCATTTGATTTATGGTCTTCACAGTTATTCTCAATTCGCGCACCATCGGACTTTTCCATTTGTTCGATCGCCCGATTTTCCGATTGGGAAACGTGAAAGAATTTCTGTCGTCGCGCGTACAACCGTTCAACGCATCCTCACTGTGCACTTCTTTTCCATTTAAGCATTCTAAGACAGACTACTCACAGGCGCTAAAGAGAGAAAGCTTGAACGAGCGATTACTTTCTTCCGTCGATTGTTCTTTTCTTTTAACTCTTTCATTCCCAGTTCCATTTCTCATCTGGTCAGTCCTGCTTCTTCTTACTCGTTCCATCTTGCTTTTTTCCTTTTTCTTCCTACTTTTCATCGTCTGCCTGCAGCTTCTACCAAATCGTTCTCTTCTTATGAAGCTAATACCTCGACTGTTAAAATCCATTAAGCATATTATATCTTAATACATACATATATATTACTGACCTACTGACGCACACAACTAAATTCGTTGCACTACTTATTGCTGGACCGCGGATTTTTACGTGTTCATGCGAGATTTGAAAGTGGAAAATTTCACAGTATCCATACAATACGAAAGAATGTATAAAATATTCGAAGCGTAGTGCCTTTTATAATATCTTGCTTGGTAAAACAATGCTCTACCGAAGTTCCATTTTTTTAAATTACATTTAAATTAAAAATATGCAGTTGAATACTTGAATATAAATCGACGTACTTATCGAACTCAGTAAGAATGCGTAAGAGTCGAAGTTGTATTTTAATTCGATATTAGTTCTAGTAATCCGCTTCCATTCTAAAAAATTACAAATTACCCTTTTATATGAAACATATAAAAAGAAAAGGATATATGTTTAACGAATTAGTATAACTTTCAGGATGCCTAGTATAGTTTTCGCAAGCTTTAAAAGGATACGAATACATCCTTTCGTTGTAAGGATTGCTATTTTATCGTTAAGTATATGTCATTGCTTACATTAGCAAAGGATTAATGTAGCAAAGTGCGTTACTATACTGCCGTAGTAAATAAATATTTCTATTAAACGATCTTATTGTATGTCGATCCTGAAAATGAATTTTTACCAAGATATCTCTAATAAATACGATATTTTGTTGACAATTTTTAGTGTATTAGCAAAATCGAGTGATTTTTCGTCTCACGAGTGGATACACTAATTGATGCAAGTCTAATTAATCCGCCTTATATCCGATTTGTAATCAGCACTGAACAAACATAGATAAACAAACATTTGATCCTATAGCACATCGAAGTACCAACAAACGGAATTATCATAAGAGGTTTATCGATCGGATTTAATTACTCGATTGGCCGAATAGGATGAGCTCCTTACGGTAGCTCGCTGCTGGCTTTACTTTCGTTGTGTTCCACGAAAACCAAGAGAAACTTCGAGCTTTGACGGGGACCTGTTGCAAACTAGAGGCTAGTTGGTGAGACGCGTATATATGTTGCACGAATACCATAGCTGACCATGCTGTAACGCTCTACTGGTTCTAAAATATTCCAAAACTATACTCTTATCATGACCTCATCACGATGTTATGTACCTATACTATTTGAGTTCCCCATTTGAGATTAATAAAACCATGTTAGCCGATTTCTTGTAAAAATAAGAAAATTATTTTGGAAGATTTATTGTATGTCTAATAATTATGTGCATATGTAAGCGCATGAACCTTTTTTCTATCTCTAACGAAATTACCTAAACTATTTCCGCTATTTCAATGACACCTTGAAAAGTAACTGGAATTTAAGGAAATTGAGACAAGAAATGTTAAGGTTTATAATACAGTGCATGGAATAATTAATTATTCTTTTTTAAGCGTACGATGTTATACGAATCGTATTTTTCATTAAACCATATTGTACCAGAACTTGAATAATAAATAGAATGATGTATAATAACAGAATATGATTTATTACGAAATTTAGGTTTTGTGTTAAAGTGATTTCGACGATATCTAAAATTTGCTAAATATTGAAAGACACTGTTCATTAATGGTCTTCTGAAATAACTAAAACGTATATGTAACATCTTTATCGAAAACATTGCAAGAATTTTTTAATTTGCAGAATTTTGCAGAAAAATTTCAAATTAAAGAACCTTCGTACAATTGATTATTTTGCAAGAAAAGTACTTCGAGATATTAAAATTTTTAATATATCACATTCGAAAGAAATTAGCTTTAACAATAAAAAGTTATGTGATTGAGTCCTTTGTTTAAAAATATCAATTAAGAGCAAAAGTGTTTTTTCTATTTTGCCTACTTCACGAAATATTCTAAAAAATATATTTCCAATCCATAGGTTCGAGGGCTGTTTTTATCTCTTCAATATGAACGATAGTCGATAAAAAAATACGTGTCAAATATTTTTTCATGCACTACCTTCTATATAAACGTTATCAAAATAGACGTTTATGACTTTGATATTTTCTCTTGTTGCAGGAACGATATTTTATTTTAAGATCAATTGTTGATAAATTTTTGTTCGCACAATTTTTGTTTTGTGTAAGCAAACTTTGAATGTAATAACTCTTCCTCGTACACATATGTATAAAATTGCGATTTTATCCGTATTTTTGTTATACTTTGTCATTTACACACACGAAATGCGGAAATGGATAATAAATAAACGTATCCAAATTTGCTTATATCGTTCTATTTGCTGTTCGAAGAAACGAAATTTTTAACCAATTTGTTTTTGGTTGTTTCCACAATACGAATTAAATAGGTTCGTTTCTATTGACCTGAAAGCTTTTACAATCACCTTTAAAAAAGTAAGTGACAAATTATATCGTTCGAGTATTATCGCGCACCAAAGTGCACACACAGTTGAGTGTATTGTTTCATTAATTATTTCCTAATCGTAGCATTGCGTATTTGCATCTTAGTTTGATGCAAATACTGGATTAAGAGAATTATTTAATTATACTTACTAAATTATACATACGTGTTTGAATTACGAAAAAGTGTTGATAACACAATTAATCCTATAGCTTGGTGTAGAAAATGTCATATTTTTTGCAAAACTGAGTTAAACCCGGTATTGAGTTTGTAAACAATTGTATATGGTATATAAAGAACGACAATTTCAAATTCTGCATAGAAACGACTGTAATGTCATTTGTATATGCAAATGTCGAAACTTTTTATAAAATAAACTTCCTGCGAAAAATGTTGAAGTAGATATAAAAAAAAAGAACATAAATGGCACAAGCTTTTATTCTCACGTATTATAGTAGAAAAGAAATTCGAAACGGCAGAAACTTCTGTGTCAAAAATTATTTGACTATGAATTTTTTAACATATCTTTAAACGTTAATATCTCGTCCTTGTAAATACTGACATTGATACTCCTTACATAAAATTATAAAAAATTACAAAAACAAGTTGCCTTGATTTATAAGCAGTTTACGCGTATATCGTATAGTTTATGCTATATAATTTTATAATCGTTCTAAACGTTACTTACTAAACTTACTTACTAAACTAAACTTACTAAATGTAGTAGCTTGTTGCTTCATATAACAAACTAGTACGTCTGCATAGCTGATCCTTCAAATTGCTGTTTAACAGAAATCTCAATTTGGAATACGTTACCTTAGTATTGGTTTGGTATCCAAGACCAATCCGTGTTTCGAACTTCTCCGGATCTGGTTACTTCAACCTTGATCTTGCAATGTTGAAACAAAATCTTTGAAGTCAGCTTGTTCCATCAATGTTTGAAGCAATATAAATGATGAAGACCTGGAAGATCTAGTTCATTCCAATAAGCCGAACGATTTCCTCTTATAAAAATTCTCTTCTGTCTAAGGAGAAAATGTAACGTTAGTGGCTCTAATAACACATAATAGATGCACAGAAACACAGAAATAGGGTTAGCTACAATATGGAATTTGCTCCATTTACACGATAGGATTTGACTTTTATTGAATCGTTAATATTAATTACGTACCTTCGTCATTTTGAAATTTTAGATTTCTGAAGCATTCTCGCTCTATTGGAAACGATAGACAATAAGAAGTTAGCTGAAACCTAATAAGCAAACCGTTCGATTCATCACCGAATTATCTGAAATGTGAAACTCTATAAAATTCGTTCTCATTTTCAAGAACCCTGATCGTGTTAGAAATCTTGCCAACAGCGATAAACGTGGCACAAAGTTCAATAAAAATCAATAATTGTCATTTCGTAAAAGTATTTTGAAGGGAAAAATGTTGGATATAGATGTTTGAACCAAAGAGTTCTTTTCTAGGTAATTGACAGCATTTACAGACTTTATCAAATATAGAATAGTAGATAATGATAGTCATTTTCTGTATAATTATTTAATTTCTTTTATTAGACTTTTTATAACAGAGAAGAATAGAAAGTAAGAGAGAATTTCCTTCGTTATCTTGCTTTTATTCTTTCCTTACATTTTACTTCATCCGAATAAAAGGGTACGAAACGTACAAAAGTATTTAATATTAATATAACGAAACTATTTATTTTAGTTACAAATTACAACTTCGTTTGCTATTTTCATTATTGTGGTGAACAGCAAAAGATTTGCCTAAACAATGGCAATGAACAAGATAATAAATTTCTACAGAAATTTCATACGACGAAAATATTATATTCCAGCAAGACTAAGATGTAAAGCATATAACAAGATTAATGGACGAAGCGAGCTTACAAATAAGAAATTTTCTCTATTGGAATGGCCAGCTCAAAGTCTTGATCTAAACCTAATCGAAATGTATGGCCTATTGGAAAAGGAAGTACAAGGGCACCAGCAGTATGTTATAACATTGGACTAGAAATAATCCATAGTCTGATAAGAAAATGTATCAAAGAGACTAAAAGCAGTAGCAGACAAGAAATTATTACAGTGCAAAATATAATAATCCCGTATATCTTTCTATCCGTGATACCATAAGCCGTAATAACGTACTAACATATAATAAAGTATATATAATAAATTATCCGCTTTACGTACATATAGACTTATAGACATATAGACACATAGACATTTTAATATCAACCTATCGTCGTTATTTAAGTTTCTGCTCATCATCATATGCGGATTGTGCTGTTTATCTTTGTGATATATATTATATGGTTGTTGGATTATTTATATGGGTAGGCTTATGCCGAAACATTAATCCTTTCCACTTGAAAATCTCTTAGAGTAGATTTTGTTATCCCCCTGTGGATTTCTTTAAGCAGCGAGATTTAATGCTTGATCCACGACTTTTTAAATAAAGCGTTATAAGGCCTTCTGGGACGTCCAGGATTCTTGTATACGACTGTTACGAAGCTACTGGCCAGTCGTTATTATTTTTTAACGATAACTATACTGCGCATCGCTTTGTTTTCCCTAGAGAGATAGTAATCCGCGTGTAAGCTTGTCGTATCAAAAGGATCTTTTATTTCATTCTTTTCTAGCACGTTGACTGCCGCCGGTGTTTTCACTGACGTCTTCGTCAGGCCACGCGTGCCGTAGTACCAAGCGTTCTCTGCTAGGTACTCCCATCGATATTTTAGCAATGGGAGTAAATAATTTTTTTAATAAACCATTTTCGTATTTCTTTTATAACAATTCAATAGTTTTATTATTTCCTCTGGAATATCTTTTCAAATACCTACGACGATCCTTCGCAAGTAGTCAAATAAGCGACACCCGAATGTGGGTTTCATGGCCTTACCGGAAACTTTGCTGACACCCGAATACGGGTTTCATGGCAGTCAAAGTGATAGAAATTTGAAGGAAGCCATGTAATTTGGGGTTTTAAAACCATATGAAGATAAATAGTTTCGTGTCAATAACGTGTTCTGTTTCTTAGTTATGCTAAATGAAAATGACGCAAGTTGTTATTAGATTGATTAAAATTTTGTTTAAGGAATTTATAAATGGGAACATTTTTTGCTGATAATTAATTGCCTGCATCGTTCTCGTAAAGTTAAATTCTTTCTCTTGGAACAGACAGGGACATCTTTATCGCTTGAAATATTCTTGAGGCGCTGCAATAGGAGGAAGAAAGAAAGATGAATGAAGGAAGGAAAAGTTTTGAGTCCATCCAGTGGAGTCATCAACAAAAGCTTCCTAGCTGACCCGTGCTTTAGATACCGAGACAGTCGAGGCTAGATCGCAAGACGTATTTGTATGAACGGAATAGTTAGGTTAGAACTTTCAAGAATTCTGTTTGTACGGATCCCTTTGGTAGCAAGTGTAATAGAGCAAGTTTAATGTTCCAACTAAAATTTTGTATTCCATCATAGACTGCAAGTATGCCGAAGGAGCGATTAATCACCGAGCATCGCACGAGATATACCGTGCTTAACGACTTGTCCTAATAAGTTTTATTTATATCAAAGAATTCATATTTCACATTTAATATCACACAGTCGCTTCCATCATTTCGAATGTTTTAATTTCATTTATTCGATATCGTTTGGTCTGGTTCTGCGTTTCAATCCTTTAAAAAAATGTTCGCTTGCATTCTCATTGGTATGTCCAACACATTTGAGAACAATATTCTTCGTCAAACAAACAAAAATTATACGTTAATTAATGTGAAGAAAAAAATAGAAAAATCTCGTAGAATGCAATAGATGACAATTCGTAGATTTGTTTGAATACGAAAATATCTCATAATGTATGTCAATGCACCGAAATAATGTAACAAATTTCAAACTACGATAAGTCATAAACTAGTAATTTTAAGGTATAAGTAGCTTAATAATTTTATCGAAAGTGTGAAAATCTACGTCGCGGTTAATGCAATCAAAGTATGGAGTTCCACTTTTAAACGACAGGTGCAGCTGCGCTCTTTAGATGTACCGAAGCATAGAATTACATAAAATTAAAATCCAGGAAAGATTTTATTCTATACCGTTTTATTTTCCGTTATGACAGTTCCTTTTCCATTTTTATTTTGAAGATACAGTTTAACCCAGTTACGTAGGACACCCTGTAACTGTCCTACTTTAGGTTCAACACTTCCTCGCCGATTTACCAGATTCTTAATCTTCCTTAAAACCTTCTTTTTAAAAAGTCCAATTAAATCTCCATTCGAAAAATGTGAATACGTGTGCTTGGACAGCTTCATTTAAAGTACAATTCTGTCCATTAATTTTCATCCAATCTAACGAATTTGCATCTAAAAAAAATCTACAGTGGCTGGCGAAAATATTCCTGCGTTTGTCGACATCGTTTATGAACGTCTGACGTGTGTTATTCGAAGTATTTTGAAATTTCATCAGTACTGTAATCATAGTTAACTATCATGATTATATTAGTAAAATTTTCAACAACTCTAAAAATATACAAAAGTTATGAAATATTTAGTATATGTGTATATTTTACAGAGATCACACAAGTATTGAAACAGGTGATCATTCACACTATTATTAGGTCTTAGTATTCAGTGGGATTATCTTTAATACTTTTTATATACTTGAGGTAACTATTGCCACAGTATATTACTTCTCTTTTACTAAATATAAGTATGCAGTAACTTGCAACTTCTACGTATATTTTCAGGTTAGATTGAAGTTTTGCCAATAATAATCTTTGTATTTGATAATGAAACGATAAAACTTTTTATATAACACGCATCAGTAGTTTTGCAAGCCACTGCATATTTGCAGCAAATCTATTAAGAAAAGCAGCCCGATATAATAAGATAAATCTCGAAATAAAATTTTCAACATCTTCTTGCATAGATTCAGTAGATTTAACCGATAAATTACTTTCGGAATTTAACCCCAATTCCCTTTTTGTTAAGTAAGTGGTGATTTAAATATTAAAATGGCTTCGAAATTTCGTTGGAATAATAGATATTAAAATTTTATTTAGCATTAGATCAACTAAAATAATCAGTTAAACTGATTAATTTACATTTTATTGGACTTTATATCTATTAAACCGTTTTTATCAAAAGCATCACATTTTTGTATCTAAACCGCAGTGCAGTGATCTTGCGAACGAACAGTGCTCTTGCGTGTAACACTGCCATTTGGTATACCGATGGAACATCTATCAAACTACTTGGGATCGAAAGTGAGTTATTTGAGTTAAATCTGCTAAGTATGAACATCCTCGTGTTTTATACTTGCGCGAAAAATGTCGTTTACATTTACGTATGCACCACACATGAAGAAGCACGAGAGAAACGCGATAATGTTTCTTCTTATGTATTGTAGTTAGTCTCTTGTAATGAATCGATCTGTACGTATCACGTATTTCTCTGAGGTCGATAAATTTTCTATTTACGTAATCATATTAAATAAAGTTAGAGCTCCGCTACGTGCGAAGAATCACAAGTCCAAACCCGCAATAAAACCCATTACTCAGACTGCAATATCTTCACTCACAACTATCGAATACTTAACAAATCTTGGAGCTCGTGGCTTCAGACACACCGATTTCCTTTTCCTTTGTACTTACAAACCGCTTCGTGTTGAAATGTTTCGTCCTTGAGATTGCTATTCTCCATGCACTTAACGAAGATTTTACAACACGGTGATTGATTCGTTCTGATGAATATCCATTATTTGTCACGGTTCTTCCTTGGTGCGTTGCCCGCAAGGTCGGAGCGGTAGTTACCAGCCGTGCCTTACGTAAATGGAAGTTTGACTATACAGAATTTCCTCAGGTTTACATTTACCAGACACGGTGCCTGATGACCCATTACAATGGTCTTGGTTTCTTGGAAACTTCCAGTTTATGTCAGTTGTTCGGGTCATTGAGAATGGTTGGCGAAGAAGCTAAACTAAACTAAATGACCAAATCCATTGCCTAGTCGCAAACTCTCTAAAATGCAAATGCCTTAGATTTCGCTTTTTTCGAACAAGTTTCGTCGATATTCTCAACCGTGTCAGAGCCATGCATGCTAACATCTAAATTGTACAGAGAATTATACAGAGTGAGTGAAGTAAATTGGGTCGAACTACAACTCTGTTCCGATTACAGGTAGAAAGAAATTGTAGAGGAAAATTTTGCATTGCCAATTAAGCTCGATCGTCGTTCTTCAGAAGCGACGCGATTGCAATTACATCGATGCAAGATTTTCCTCTTGGGAATGTACGGTCCCAAATCTCGAAGACTACAACACGATCCGAACGCATAATGTGACCCAATTCGGTTGACAGTTTTATTGTGATCAGGATCACCTTTGGTCTGCGTGTCGTCGAATCGATTTCGTAGCACCACGATTGAACCGCATGAATTTTCCCTTCTTCGAGTCGTAAACCTCAAGTTAACCAAACTGGAACGATTCTTTCACGACCGGTTGAACGCCGAATTAATCTGTGGCAATTTGTTCGAATGCGGTGAATGAGGGAGTAGACGTTACGTTAGTTCCAAGCGATGTACTAATTTATATGATTGACTACGGCCGACTGCTGTCCAAGTACGAACTCAAATGAAAGTTCCTGCCAAATCGTTTTTTTGTTTTTTGACCGATTACCGTTAAAGAGATTAATTCGAATTGTTAGATCTTGCTTCGACTTCCTAGGTTCATGACATGGACGCTTAATCATTGCTTTCGAGAAACGTCTTGAATCTATTATTGCCTAGTTTTTTTGCTTACGATGAGATACTGGAGATTGAGAAATTACTTTACGACTGTGGAACCACACGTCCACGGACCAGATGAGTAACCAGACCCTCGCCTTTATATGGCCCTCAACGATAGTGATATATCATAAACTCGTAACTCGGTATACTGGCGATCAGTCGGTGCGCGGTTGGTCAAAGCTTAAGCAACCTATACAAGAAGATAAAATAGCCACTAATTCGTCAATTACGTAAACGTATACGTTTGGTTATTTAGTATAAAGGTAGGAACACGTAGGAACGTTTAAATTCTCCGAATAGAAGTTTCATAAGGTTTGTTTTAATAACAGTTTGTAAAGGTACCTCACACAAGGTCTTCATAGTTTGCAAGCACGTCTACTCTATAGTATAGCTTTAAACGACTTTGTATGGTTTAGCTTGGAACCAAGTTATTTTCGTATCTCACCACGAGCTTGGTCCTTCGAGAAGGTTTTTTTTATAATCAGCACACCGTCGTTCAAAACTCTACAGTGCTTAAAAATTTCTGCCCCATAGTTACGATAGTTACGATTCGATAGTAGGATAGTAAGAATCCAAACGATTCGAAATGATTTTGGACTTAACAGATCTAAACATTTGTATTTTGGGAATTTTTCGAACGCAGTCCCCAAAAATGTTACTTTTTTCGAAGGAAGCGTATTATAATTTAATTAGCATACTTGCGGAATATCTCGAACATTTTTCCTCAACGTATCTTAGCTGGGGGCAAAGTAGACGATATACAGATAAACGTGAGATTTTGAATGACTTTTAACAAAATTGTAAGATTTCCTTCGATGTGTTGCTCCTAAACACGCGTTTCAAATTGACCTTTCGAAAATACCGACTTTATGATATTTACGATAACTGAGAACGAAAGTAGTAAAAGTTGCGAATATATTGCCGTACACGGTCGCAGGCAATGTGATAGTATTCGTGTTCAAAAATAACTTTCTGTCTTTTAGAACATATCGTGAATTTACTATAGAAAATATGCACATATTTTGTAGATACTACAATATGGAATGGAACAGATTTATTGCTAACAATAGCAAGAGTCGAATAAAATACGGTGTATGCAAGGATAATGTACATGTAAAGAAAAAAGTAGTTAATTCCTTTCCTTTTCTCTTGACCTCTATTAGTGATGAAATGCCTATATTTTACAATAACAATTTAAATTGCACCTGAATATCCATGGTATCTGTTGTTAGTTAAAAAAATAAAAAAGCCTGTTTTCAAACGTTCGAATAATTTTAGAGAAGAGATTTTCATGACCTATATTTTTAGTCCATTTATCACTGAATAATATTTGTTAGATATAACTCAAATTTCTTCAGAACAGTTTTAATCATTACGAGAAAACTTTATGAGTGAGATGCATTTCGCATTTGAATAAGTAAATAGACAAATTCTCTACAAGAAATAATTCTAAAAACGAATGTGACATAACGCACGTCATTTTTCAATAGCAAATCACAAACGATGAGGACGCACACTATGTATGTGCCATGTCGCTAAACGATTAAAACGCTTATTTTAGACATGTTAGGCTTTCCTCTGTACTGTACGTAGAAACAAGCTACGAAGGAAAAAACTTATAATGTGTACAATGTACATAAAGATTAAACTAGTACCAGATTTAAAAATAACTCGTTTCGTTTGAAAAAATGTAGACTTTGTAGAATACGTGGATTTTATTATCGGTCTTGGATATTCGTATTTTAGAGTAATCAATCTCTCATGAATTTAAAGGCATAATAATACGTATTAATGGGCGTTGATAAAATTTAATTAGTACGTGACAATATTTTCTACTTTGAAGTTACGATTCGATGTTATCTTGCGAAAGTGTAAAACACTGTAAGATCTTAAATTTAATCGTTCAATCTAAAATGCGTATTTAGCTACACACGGATATGGTTGCGGCTGTATATGGTTCTGATGGCCTTCACGCCGAGAAAAGACAAATTAATGAAACTGTCGAGCCTCGATCGAGGACAGATTCCTCCACTGAGACACGAAGAATACGGGACTATACGACATTCGCTCATTTCTAGTTTAAATTTAACGCATACGTTCGATAAATGTTGAGAAAAGAAGATTTTTCTGGAATCGAATATATATTTATACGTTCGAAAATGTAACTCGAGACCAGGACAATTCTTCTTCGTGAACAGGATGTCTTTAAATTTTTAGCAATATCATTTCTATAAATAGTGAAAGGTTGATATGATAAGCGAGAGACCATTATAGGAATCCTGAAGAAACTATAATTAAATAATTTCGATAGGTCTTGTCAGTTTTAATAAACATCGCTCTTATAAGATACCTATAACGACTTTATGCAATACGCACTAAAAATAGTAAAATATTCTCAGTTTCTCTCGTAATGCATAGTGTTATGCCTCATTATAAGCTCTGCTTAGATCAATGCTAACTAAATAGTCCATACAGGATAGTCTGCAATTCAACGAAGTTAGGCAAACTCTGTGACTCAAAATAATATTAAAATCAGGACTAAGCCAATTGCGTTGAAGTCTTCGCATGTAGAGTAACTTTTCTATTTTGTTTATTCCAGTGTATTTATCGATTAAATTCATCATCTTCAAACTCGATTTTCTCATAAGCAATTTTATTATCCTTGACTCTTGTCCTACTTCGAACCATAGAATTTGCCTGACTCCATTTGTACCATGAATTATCAACCAGTCTGCATTCAATTTCAGGAAAATCTGTTCTACACATATTGGTACTCGATTCAATGCTCTTTCTCCAATCTGTAACGTGTATATGGTATATGTGTGTCTCGTTAATTTGATCGTATCAGTAATACATGTACGTGAGTACATGGTGATAGGTATTGAGGCACAGAAAGTAATAAAATTTCTTGTACGTTGCACTCCAGCGTTGATGATTAGACTGTCAAGGAAAAGTCAGGTTTTCGCTCGGTGACAGTTCAGTGGCATCAAGGAAATTAGAGTTTCTCATACTGGCTAGTTATATATGCGAAAAGACGAAAACACTGGATCCACACCTCGACCATTTACTCTCCAGCGGAACAGTACGCGCTAGGTCAGAAAAGGCTATTTTCCATGCTTGTTGCTCTTTCTTTCTCGCTTTCTTTCTTCACCCTCTTTCCTTATCTGGACAGAGGAAAAATCAACATCCAACTTGGATCATCCAGCTTGACGACTGCTGAATCTGTATCCTCTTCACCACCTTCGTCTCTTACCTGTCCACAAGTTCTTCACCCACTTCACCACACATGAGCTTTTCGTTCACTGGGTTCGCACTTCTTGATTTTCGAATTGCGGTATTCTTGCGCCTGACGATTTTTAAGCGAAAGCATTAAATGAAAATCCAAATTATTACTTAATACTGTTGTCCTTTCTAATTTGAAAAATCGGGTTTGTTCATTAGATTGAAATATTTTACGAAGTAAGAGGGAGTTTGGAGTTCTAGAAAAAATAGGAAAACGCCATGTGTTTCGAAAGATTCTTAACCGATTTCTTTGTATTCCGCATAGATTTGTCGTAACTAGATCGTTGTACGTCTTCCACGTAGAATTTTGTGTTCGAAAAAGTATGCTTCCTTGAAAGTATAAAACTGGGCAGCTCTGTTATTAGCATCCGGATTTACATTATTCGCATATCAAGTTGTACTTAGTAATGACAAGTTAGTACTTTGTTATAGAATATTGTACATATTAAAATCGAAGTAGTAAAAATTATTATATATATACATAGTACTAATATTGTATTGGTATCATGCATAGAGACGATAAATATTAAATAAATTACGATATGATAGAATGTGTGCAAATATTCTCGCACAAGTAATTAACTGAGAAATATTTCTTCGTACTAAATATTTGTAAAAGGTTAAATTTTCGTAATACTAGCCGAATTGCGACACATGTTCCATTACGACCACTTTTAATCAAATATTACTGTCTTGCTATAAAATGTCGTTCCAGTAACGAGTTTGATTGGAAAGTGACAGATGAAAACAATAATTTCAAAAGTGTGAAGAATACGGATTTCTAGAGTTTAATGTTTCCCGTTAAATTTTTATCACGTTATCGCCAACGAATTGCCAAGATTCTGATAAAAAAACGAGTTCAAATTCGACTTCACTCGGTTCAAACGGATTATCCAAAGAATGGATCTGTCGTTACATTCGCGTTCCAGGTGCATTCTCCCTTTTTCTGTCGCCAACTTGCATAGATGCAGCAACAATTTATTGAAATTGAATTCAATGAAAACGCGCCCATGTTGCGTCCGGGTGGCAACACCTTAGGAATATGTGCCATTGCTTGCACGTGTTATCGCACAATTAGTCAACGATGCACGCATTCGTAACGCGATGTAAGAGAAGAAAAAGAGAACAGAAAGAGAATGAAAATGAAGGAAGAATATGGGCGAGGCCTGTTGGTGGACACAAGGCTTCCTGAGTAGGGATAATACAGGTCAGGTCAGCGGATTATTTGTATGAAAGCAAGGATTCCGGAAGCGAGGACTTTCGAGAAATTGTGTTTTGGTATATGTCCCTCTGATGGCGAGTGTAGAAGGGCTGCCACAATCTCGGTGTTCTTACAGTCTGGCCTAGAAACGCTTCTATTCATGTGCACACATAAAAACTCGTGAATAGCAACTATAGACAACCTTTTGTCTGCTGCATCGGACCCGCGAGATCCCGATAACGATCTTCTCTAATACGGAAAGTTTTCTTGTAATCTCGCGTTCGGACTAACAATTACCGTAAGCAAACTCGGGTATTTCTAAACAAAAGATGCAATACGTGAAATTTATGATCGCCTCTACCTGCCTTCGTTCTACGTAGAAAACATTCTGTACGTAGATTGTCGTTACGCGATTTTTCATCGTTGCGAATCGCAGCACCGATTTCAGGTTATTTGGTAGTCACACTAAGTAATTGAATAAGCAAGAGAGTATTACAATGTCGTCAGGGTATATCTTATGTCTTATAGAAGCAGAGTGTCTCGTGTTTCCTCCGCCAAGCGGTAGTAGAATATTTCATGAATAAGAATGAAATACAAATATCATATAACGACATTATCGAGAAGATACAGCAAAAATTATGAAATAACAACGGATTGATTTCTCGTTTGTTAAAAAATGTGAGTCTAACAGGGTAACTTCTTTGATCTCAAAAACGAAGCTAAGGGTTTTAAAGGGAAAATTTTAGAGGGAAAAATTAATACGTTCCGAGTATTAACTTACAAAATTTACTTTAACAAAACAAACTTTACAAAATTTAGTAAGTAAGTAGATAAATTTAAAATATCACAAATATTGACTATGAATTTAGAATTATATCTTCGTTCTATATAATATTCGGGTAATGCTTTAAAATTTACAAAATTTATTTTTTACAATTTAACGGATAAAAAACCAGTCCGCCATTATTTCACAATTTTGCTATGACTTTAAACAGAAAATATTTGTATCGTGTTCTTTTATTTTCATTCGTAAAATATGCTCGTACATTTTGTAAATTTTATCCCAATTTTTAACTAATTCTTTTGTCAATTCAGCGTTATAACACGGCTTTTCTATTTTTATGTTGAAACTTATTTTAGCCGAGAAAATCTTGACACGTTTATAATAAAAATATCTTGTAAAAAATACAAGACATAAAATTTCTATTAACACGATCTCTTTATCAGGCGACTAAAATTACCATTTTTTTAACATAAAGAGATAAGATAGATTCCACAAGATCGAGGAGAGTACAAATTCTATTGGAATAAGTAAAACTTATACAAAAAGTAAAAAATGTTTACATCGCTTAATGAAATATGTAACCATGAAATCATTTTCTTAAATATTGAGTGTTAAAATATTTGAATATCGAATTCTCATCGTTATGCATATTATTACTCGAACACGAGAACATATTATAATAATGAAAATCAAGTTTCATGATAACTGGAGTATACTAATAGTAATAACGATAGTATATAATGTAAGCGTTCAAATCTATATATAAATAATAAATAGAGAAAATAAGGAGAACAATTGTTAAAAGTCAAACTAAGATTTAGATAAATAGTTCAATGAAATATCTAAAAAGATAATATAGAACATAATATAATTTTCAAATATATAATAATTTAAATTTCTTACTGATGCGTCTAAGTTAATTGGCAAGTAATAAAGAAGAATTTCACGAATTAATAACAAAAATAATTATGTAATAGCAAGAGAAATATAATACACATTAGGCGGCAGAAGAGTGCAAAAAATTCTGTGAATAAATAAAAAAAACAAGCGCACCTCGATTAATAAATATTGGAAAATGTTTGCAAGAGCTATAAAAAAAAATATAGCAAAAATGAGGCAACAATCACGGAGATTTAAAACGGATAAACATGCAAAATTTCTCTGGAAGAACTGGCGTGCAAATAATCTCGTGTAGTACTGAGTTTTCATTCGTACGAATGTAACAACGTGTAAAGACACAAAAAACTTGGAAAACGAATAAAGATAAAAGTTCGGGCCAGAGGGGTAACAGAAAATTGTGGAGAACAGTGCAGGAACAATGAAACATTGGCGAAGCACGAAACAACTAAAAGACCGAGAGAGAATTCTATTCGACGTGACGCGAAAGTTAAATTGTTCTTCGATCAACTAGACAAATTTTATTTCAGAGAATAATTCAAACCAATATGTTTGTTTTCGTTACTTCAGCAAAAATTGATATACGCACTTGTGAACAGTATTTTAATTTTGACATTTTCGTTTCAAATTGGACAAACTTCAATTCGACGTTTGGCGAAAAATTTATCATCGCAGAGACAGCTGAAAAGAATAAAAGCGTAGAGTGGAAGTTTTTAGAAACAACGAACAATGAATAAACAAAAGTAAAATTGTGGAAAGACCAAAAGACGATTCTACGCTGTATAATTTAAAAGCTGAAAACAAGCAGGTTTGTCGAAGAGTTTGTACGCACAGGAAAATCGACGTATACGTCTAAAGAGGAATCTACAGGTGCACAACAAAATCCTTTGTACAACTCTGTTTCCTTCCTGCCGTTGTCGTTTCACCCCGAAGGCTGAACTATACCGTCGCTATTTATCCAGAGACCCGCAATCGCAGAGGGTTCGTCCCTTCGTTGCTTTCCTCTAAAATTGTCAAGATAATCTCGATCCCCGTTGAAATTTTTCCCAACACCCGTTTGTGCTTCCCTATCAGGATATTTATAAATTATGAAAAGGTGCATTTCTCTTTCATGCATACTTGCTTTCGCATTTCCATTTCTCCCATTTCTCTTTCCTCGTTTCGCTAGTATTCTGCCAAATACACGCACGAAACAATAATAATGCAAATAGTAATAATAACAATAATCGTAATAATAACTATAACATCCAGTTGCGCGAAATTCAAAGTCGGACGCTACGTCACTTTCATATTATACGTATGCGTGTATACTTAGTTGAGCAAAACTGTAGAAGCAATCTAACCGATAAGCAATTTACATTCTGAATTGCTTCTATGTTACGTTCTATTTTCCAATTTATGCTTCCAAATTCTATTATTTATTTATTAACCGTCGTCCCATTTACGTAAATTTCTTTCAATTCAATGTTTCAATTAAATATTTCCATAAAACATCTTTTGTATGCACTTTTATTTAGCTATGTTCTAGAGTATTTTATTAATTATCTTTTTATATTGTCCCTCTTTCGTTGCATATTGTCAGATAATAAGAAAGAAGTTGACTTATTTATATATTATTAATATAATTTCCTCGAAAGAAAATGCGAAAGCAATTTTTTAGGAAATTAATTTCTAGATTAAATTTAATTTTACCACGTTTTCATTATTTTACCGTCGCGTATCCATTATGTTCACATAGCAACAAGAACCAAATTTTGTGCTTACCCTTATTGAGTCGCAAATTTTAATCATCTACAAGGCTAATTGACTTTTCATTAATTTATGTTACAGGTCATCCTCTGTTAGTCTTATCGTTAGACTGCTAATATACGATACATGTAAAGTTTAAAATAATCTGATTTTTTCTTTTATGCTTCAATGTACCTTAGAAATTTAAATAATCTTTCATGCGAAAAGATGTATCTATTTGTGAATCCAATAGCGAGTTCTTTACAATTTTTAAACTCCTTCACACATACTCTAAGTAAATGTTTGAAAACTGATGTGATTTTTTTTAATGATTTTATTTGATCCATTTGCTGTATAAAATGGATATTAGACGAATGATTACAAATATTCTTATTGTTTGATTTGAAATGACAATATAGGGTAAAAAATAATAGAGAAAGAGAAATTCACTCGTGAAGCGATGACAAAAAAGAAGACAATGAGAGATGAACATTCGGGTCTTTCTCGCCTTAATCGATGCACAACTGGTCAACATTTGGAGGTTGTTAATTTTGAAGGCATTTTTATTCGATGATTTGGTCCTTGGTCTGTGTAAAAGCACAAAAGATTTATGATAAATTATCGCTAACACTGATATTGCTTTTATCTTTTAACTTTGACATTAACTGCAGATCAGTCAACAATGAAAATGCAGGAAAGCAACAACTCGTAAAATATTACCAGCGTAATATCTATTGCCAACAAATAATAATAAATTAAACTCAATCTCAAATCAAATCGTTTAAATCTTATAATAACTAAACATATACTAGGTACAATTGGCCCTTCTATTCTAATTGATTACTACAAAGTTATCGGAGTCTGTTAAGGAGAATTAACGATATTAAAATACTGTAATAAACAACTCCAATTATAATACATATGTATAAATATGACATTATTCGAGATAAGTTCGCGTTGAATCTTACGCATTTTAAATTCGTATCTTTATAATTATTTTTCTAAGGGCAAAGGCAAATTATGATGAAGCGTCAACGTATATTGATAAAATAAAACGTCGGATGCAAATTATATGAAAGAATAAAAAAGAGGAATAAACTGTTGGCTGTACTAAGCTCGAGGAAAATATCACGTACACAATTGAACATGCGCTCGCTGTTTAAAACCATCTACTTTCGTTTCATTTGTGGAATTATTCCGAAGAGCTTGTCTAAACGAACAATACGTTTAGATTATAAAATATTCAACGCTTATATGTATGCTCACGTATTTTGTAATAAGTACGAAGTATTGTGTAACCAGATTCCACTTTCTTACGGCAGCTTCCTTTCGAATAGCACGACTACAGAATTATACGTTTGCGAGAGAAAAGGAACCAAGAATCCAGTCACGTACCAGTTTCATTTAAGGGAATCTTGTATTTAAAATCGTCACGACTTCCTTTACTCATTTACTCAGGAATTGGCAGAATACACTAGAAACCGTTGGTACGCATACATAATAGGCACGTGACTAATTTTTTTCTCACACCCTCTACGATAGTTTGTCTCCTTTCCTATTTCCCTCTTGACTGTCTCTGGGGATTGAAACTACAGCAACAGGTAGAAAGAATGACGCATTTAATGTTGCACGTATAACGATATAATTAAGGATTTTTACAAGCGAAGAAGGTGCCTTAAATTAAGCGATGTAAATTAATTATTTAATTGGAATAGCAAAGAGTAAATTAAAAATCGCTATACGTTCTTATGAGACAAGAATTATAAATATAGCGCGAAGTTAATTCCGTATTTCAAATTATCTCGTTACATGTATACATCTCACGGATTTCGATTTCGATTTCGTTCAATTTGTTGAAATCAATAATCGCGGAATATAATATGATACGTAATATATCGATCATTAATATATCAGTTTAAAAAGCTTTAAGCGGCTGAAGCGGAATTATTTTTGCCTACATTAGAGGAACAATTGCGCAATTCAATATAATCTTGTCATTCAGATATCGTTGGCATCATTGCCGAAGTCGCGTCGCGATTCCAACAGCAGCTTGAAACGTGTTATTTTTATCGGGCAAGGGCACACATTGTCTTTCCCCCTGCATAAGTTTATGTACCGCTTGAAGATTCGATTTCATTTCCAGCAGAAGACGTGGACCCACAAGTTGTAGCTCGCGAGGGAAAAATCGATCGAGGTCGGGAACAAGGAATTCCCGAAAGGGGATTTTCTTCTGCCCCACCGAGCTGATCCTTTCTCTCCCCTTCTCGCTGCCAGCCTGTCCCCGTCTGTTGCTTTCCCGCTTCTTTTTCTTGGTAACCAACTATCGTATTCATGTCCCCTTCTTGTTCCACGCCCGCATTTCAGAGAATAAAAAAAAAAAAAGGGAAAGGAAACGCATGGTAGAGAAGGTGCGTCGATGTGTACCAGGGGATCGTTTCAATGATTAAGAGCAACGTAGCTGCTTTTTTTTCACCCCTCGTGAAAAAAATGAGTCTCTTAAAGCATGGATATTCCTTCCCTCCTAGTCGTAATGACAGTGATCTTGGATCGGCCATTTTCAGAACTAAACAATGCTATACCGCTTGTGTGTTCCAATTTTGACGACATTTCTCTTTCCGCGGACTAACACGTGTACCTTGTGTACCTCTTTCAGAAATATATTAAGTTACAAATATATATGGTACAACATTTCCTTTCGTCATGAATCTTGGGAAACTTAGTTGTACATTACATTCGTTGCACGTATATCTGTGATTTGCACGCGTAACAACGTAGAAAATTTATATTCGTAAACTGGAATTAAGGAATTATTTACATCGTTGCGTTGGATCGCTCCCTATAACCATTAACCGAAAGTAGAACGTATACTAGTCGTTTCGACGCCACGTAATTTGCGACCACCATTATATACGACATCTGTAATTCAATTTATTTATTTCAGACAATTAATGTGATTTATCGCATTGCGACACGTTATGGTATTAACATATTTAATGAAATGTATCGCACGTAAGTAGATGTACGTGTAATATGTGTGTAATATTTGGGCGGAAAAAGGCCGATTAAAAGTGTTGTCATCGTTTCATTCCCAGATGTTACACCTACGTACGAACACACACACATATACGAAAGTTTACGATTCGGATAAAAGACCTGATTACTTTAATGGTAACATCGATCTCAAAGAAAAATTCTTCATAAAGATATACATTTATCTTCCTTATATTAACTCGGTCAAACGTAGTGTAGATATTGTGCGAGGTCTTCGTGTCGAACGTAACTAGGACAAACATTACACGTCGCCGATTTTCATAATGATATTGCAATTAACTTCAGTCTCTCGACAACAGAAACATTACAAGTCGTTCACGCTGCTATTCCGCAGGGAGACGTTGTCGTTATTATTTTAAATGTATATTTATCTATGAGACATTTTCTTTGACACACTCTAACAGCTCAAATAATAATATACCTTCCCGCTTTAGCTTCCTCCCTCCCTTTCTTTTTCTTGTCCCAACCGCTGGCGGATAACCGAAGGAAAACAATCGATCATCCTCGACATTTCGCAATTTTCTCCTTTCGATCATTCCCACCCTCTTCGTTGTTCTTTGTGTTGCTTGTAGCAGAAAATACCGTAAAACAAACTCGGTGGAAGGAATTAATGCTCTTCTCGAACGTTACACGGAACATAACTTACAGTCAGTAAGATTTCCTCCTGTTCGGCTAGTTGGGACATCGTAATTTTGGATTTTCTGGTCGCACGTGTGCAGTTTACTGTCCGGACATTCACGCGGAGTCCTAACTGCGCTAACTACCGTAACTTATGATCGTTTACTAAGGAAAACACGGCAACGTTTCTCAACATCTATCGTGTCACAAAGAAGACATTTAAGATAACCTTGCGAAACCTCAATTCTTATTATTTCCAAGCTGATTTGTTGTTCGTAGAAAGAGAAACTGTAGACTGTATTTTCGTACAAATTTCTATTTGTAAGAATATTTTAAACCGCTCGTGTACGAATATTGCATTATAGAGTGGAACAGAGATTTCAATAATTTCAAGTAACGCTAGAACGTATTGAATTAACAAGTAACCAGACAGGCGTGATTCAAACTTGAGTCATTCTGTAGATATTTTATGGAAGTGATTAGATATAAGATGGCAAAACATGTAATTCGCTGTTTTTCGTAAACAGAATCACATAAAAGATAATTTATATGAACTTTTCTCATTAGCTTCAAGCACTGAGGAGAAAAGATATAGTACGCAGAAACTTGTAGCGGTAACAGCTTCAAAAAGAAAATTTACGAACATATCTTTGTAGATATTCTTACTGTATAGAATTACCTTTCCTAGCGAAGTTTAACACTTTGACTGCCACGTTGGTCATATATGACCGACCACGGTTTCTCCTGTGACACCACGGTGGTCATTGGTGACCGAAGCGCTTGAACTTCTTACAATCGTAAAAATTGTATGAAAATTAACAGTTAGGGCATTATGAATGTAACTAATAAATAGAAGATACTTTGAAACAAAAAGTGCCCCATTGAACAATTAAACATTTTTATTAGAACATCAATAAAAAAAAAATTTTGCATCTAACGGTGCACTGTGTTTGCATCCGTATCTTTGAGGGATAATTTACGAATATTACTATAAACACACCTTAGAAAATAATCGTAAATGCTCCTTTATAATCATATAATTAAAGTTAGAAGCGTGCACATACCTTACTATTATATATAGAATGAGCAAATACTGTTTACTAATATCTCCTACACGTTTCAACAATATATTCTGGACGTTTTGCTTACGGCGAAATAACGAATACGAATGGTTTGTTGAAATAAACGAAGCCTTGTTATAATATGTCGGTATCAACTGTTATCAAGGCGCCCACGATGGTCACCCGTGGCCACCAATAAGATAAACGGTCCATTGGGGAAAAATATTGTCTTACATCATCAATTTATTATTATTTTGCCATTGTATGCTTTGAATATAAATACTCCTGTAACGTCCTGAGCGAAACATGTAATTTCGGCGTGACAGTCAAAGTGTTACGCTCGTGTGGACTGGCAAACGTTGATCGTAACGTATATCAGAATTTTTTAAAATGAGAATTATAAGTTGATAAAAGAGCGTTGTGAACAAAAGTTGCTTAATACTTGACCCATAAGAAAGTAGAATATTAAGCAATGCCAAAATACTTTTTCTCAATAGAAGATTTAAGATTACCTTTATCCTTTTATATGGCTGTATAATTTCTTTCATCGGGTATTATAAATATCAAGGAAAATTATCATCAATATCAGATTAAGTCGTTTTTCTTCAGTAAGTCGATTGGATAATCATTTAAACGTAAGATTCTTTATTTACCCGAGAAACACTAATGTAATTCATAGATACCTTTTAGTTGCTAAAAATAATAAATAAACTCGTCGTAATTCGACTTTTCGCTCGTTAATAACTTCATTCGATGTTGTTGAATTTGTTTCCACGCCTTCTAAATTATGACAATGTCACAGGAGAGTAAACACGATCCTGATTTTTTGTGGAAGAAAAAATACTTTGGCGAATTTTTAATAGCGCACTTTGCTACTGATTACATGCTCAAAAATTTTTGTTCGTAACATTTTCTCTCAGGTTACCGGAAAGCACCAAAAAATGTTTCACCATTTTGGTTACGATAACCATCTCGTCTCAATGATAATCCTACAAAAATGATAAGAACATACGGAATAATGCGATATGACTTACGCAAACGAACGAAACGAATAACACATACCAGGAAACCAAAGTAAAGTACGGGGAAGGAAGGATGGTAAACGAAGAAGCTTTGCAATATTGGCGGGAGAAGTATTGTCGTTCTTTCTCAGCGATCCCATGGTTTCGCAACAATTTTATCCCAATTTAGCCGAATAAGCCTGAAATCGAAGAAAAAATTGAAACCGCGGAAGCAATTTAGATATTACTTACGTCGAGAGTGGTTCTCTGTGCTATCTGAAGAGAACTGACGAATAAGCTCGAGAAGAGGGTAAGAGTGAAAAAAATAAGACGTGAAAGGTGGTGCTCGTCTGCGAAAAAGAAGAGGGCGGACGGAAGGGAGCGGAAAGCAAAAAAAAGAAAAAAAAGAAAAGAGTAACACGGAGCGAGGTAGAAAGCCGCATAAATGAGAACGCCAGTGAAAACAGAAGGTATTCCAAGCAAGAAGAAATGGCACCGGAAGGAAAAACGAATACATCGTAACGTCGCAATGTTTGAATGTTCCGCCACCGCTAAATGCCCGTCATTTCAATGTCAACGTTCGCGGCAAATCGTTTCAAATTTTGCGAGTCTTTCGCGAAACGTGTCAATATATCGATGGCGCGTCACACTGAAGCGGATATCGCGATAGATTTCAATTCACCAATTCCGTTTCAATCTTCCTTTCTCTATCGTTTCTATCGTTTATCGCTTTCCGTTTATCGTTCGTCGTTTCCTATGCCCTGCCTCCATTTCACAATCTATTGGAAAATATTAAAAGTCGCGCGAGCGATTTGGATATTTTCAGTGTTTCCGGCAAACACGTTTCTCGATGCTTGATTGCTAGGAAGGTGAGGCTGTCTGCCTTCCAAGGAGAAGATTGAAAGATAACACGGCTCGAGAGAAGAAATGGAAGGAACGTGAAAACGTAAGAGGATAAAGACACATGGAGATGAAGATACGAACAGAGAACGAAGAAATCTCGGAGCGAAACGTGCGAGACAAGAGTAATGTCGTGCTGTCCCGTTAACGCCCGTGAAATATTTTCTACCGTTGAGAAAACACAGGAATGCGCCGATGCGCGACGATTTAACAACCTTTAATAAACCAACTTTTCATTTTCATTTTCTATTTCGTACGCATTCACGCCTAACCTTACGTTATTTTCAATATTAACGACGTCACCCTCGATTATTCTCTCCCAAATCTGTCTGTCACGTTGTTTTATCCTTTCCACCAAAGTTACAGATATTTTTGAACATAGCTAAATTTTCTAAGGCAGTGATAATAACGATATAACGACGACATAATAGAAATTTCAAGAACAGATGTTCTTTTCACTCATTCCGTATAATTATGTTCATACGTGGAAGTACTCGAATGCTTACGTTTGTAAATTCTAATGCAAGAGATGCGAATATTCAACTGAAACGTTTAAAACAATATAGCGTATAAGAAATGAAGAATTTGCTAAGAAATAAGTGCTATTCGTAGATTATTGTTACAATTACTATGCGCATGTGTTTATATTATTCTTAATCCCTTTCACAATCAATTACACATCCGTTATTTATGAAAGCAATTTCGTTGTTGATATTTTGCAGTGAAAAATGATATCACTCGTCACAAAAATTACGTTGAATATTACATATTCAACGCGATTCTTCTCTGGCAAATTTTAATTATAGCTTCTCCTGTGAAACACACAAAACTAGTTTGTCGATTCCTATCTCTCCAGAACTGTCTGTCATCGTGTTAGGAATAATAAGCTTATGTAATGTAGACAATAAATAAAATTGAATGGAAAATTTAATTAAAAATATGAAGATGCAATATCCTGTTTCCAGACTGCTGAAAACAAAGGATCAAAAATGTATTATCATTAAAAAAAAAAAAAACTCGTATTATAATTGATTGTATCGTGATAACCAGTTTTGGTATTTACTTTCAGTTTTCTCAAACGGTAAAATAAAAAACCCAGACTCAGACATATAAAAAGATAAGCACATCCTTACATTTTATAAAAGTAGCACTGATACTGTTTAATTAAAGCTCCACTGAAGTGTTATTTCATCATTTTCTGCATTTTTCACCTATCTGCATATTTTCTGTTCCATTTATCTTTTAAAGCACGATGTAGAAACAAGGAGTCGTCCACAATTAGCGGAGGAAATTATTATCCTGAAACAGCAACTCCGTTAAAATACCTTTAACCGAATAATTTGTTTAGCGCAACTTAATTTGAAAGTCACCGCTGTATTAGTTTCGTTTTTATGGAATTTTCGTGCTTGACTACCAAATCTAGAGTACCACCGAGAGAATCAAGATGATTTTTTTGTCACTTTATTGTAATTTTTATTCCTTTCTTTACACTTCTCTGACATTTTTTAGCTTTTTCAATTTTCTAAAAATTTGCATCGTTGCGTACACTTTGTACTAGTTTTCCTTTCAGAATTCCAATTTTTCTGGTAATTTCATATTACTTAGAAGGACGTTTCACTGAAATCTTATCAAGTGGATTATACAAAGTTCCATTAACAGTGTAATGAGATACACGATTACATTAGTAGAGTTTAAAAGAAAGCTGAAAATGCATATAGAAGTTACAGGGTATATTTAGCGTTAGTTTATATCATAGAATATAATATTTTCACGTGAGTTATCAATAAATGTGATGAAAATTTCATGAACGATAACCAGTATGGTATCACATGAATAATAAAATAGAAAATATTTATAGTGCAATAAACGTGTTTGTGTAAAATATAAAGTTGGAAAGATCAAATTCTCAAGAAATATGTCCGATAACATAGATATGGAACTACTGAAGGCTATAAAAATAAAATATTGTGTTATTCTCCTTTTATTTTCTCGGCAAAGAAGAGGAGTGTGTATGATTTGTTTAGAAAAGATTAATTTTACTCTTTCTCCAAAAGCATATGGGTACGTATACGTCCTTGTCTTCGAATGATTTGGTTTCTCCAAAAATAAATTAACTAGAAAGAGAAAATAGGTACATATTATGGGAATGTGACATTTCCTCTAGCTTTTGACAACAAAAATTTCACTCGGGAAATTACGAAACAAACATAAATTTTTCATTTGGAAGGAAAGTACCTTTTCGTGCCACCAAAAATATTATTAGGAAGATTTAAATTGTCTAAACTATATTGAACGATATATTTCTCGTATGAATAATATTGAATGAAATAATAAAGCGAAGAATTCATTTATGTAGCTAACGATAAGATACGCAGATATCGATACAAATTTGCAACTGTATCAAAAATATTTCCTTCGTTATTCAGAACTGTCCAAAATCGTTTGCAGCCATAAATTTTTGTTCGCTATTTTAACGTAACGTAATCGTTCAGAATAATCGATACTAGCGATTAAATGTGACAACGACAAATTCTTACGAGACAATCTTTCTAAATGTCCAATACAAAATACCGTAAGTACGGTGTGTAATGCGATCTTTTCTAAAAAAAAAATGATTCTTGATATACCAGCTTGTAATAGAAAAATGTTCAATAGAATATTGGATGTTTCATCAATTAATAATTCAACAGCTTCGCCGTGTTTACAAACGCAAATAAATTCATTCGTACAGTACATGTTGAAAAGTGTAACCGGTAGTGAGAAACGGTTCGCAAAGCTCATCTAATCATAGGACTTAGAGCTATGAGACTATAGTCTCATCACGTTACTCCTTACTTCACCTTGGTGAAGCCAAAACGTCACCGCCGGCTTTCACTGCGTCTCCGCCTGCGGGCTACGCCAGACGTCTTTTCTCACAATCGTGTCGAACAGCTTTAAACATTCTATCAGACTGTCAATCTATCACGCCTACAATAGTATTTCGTTATTTAGTCGACCAAGTTTGACACGCTGTCCCAAGTCGCCGTACAGTCTACCTTATCGTCTGTCTTTGAAACATCGATCATTTACGGTGGCTTACAGAAGTATTTCTTCGCTTGTCGACATCTTTTCTATTATACGAAACATTTTGAAGTTTCACGTAGAGACACTGGATTGCCATATTTATATAAATAATGGACTCTGAAAATGTACAGAAATTATTACTTAATTATTATTAACTATTACTTAATTATTACTTAAACAGGCAATCATCCACATTATTAATAAGTCTTAGTATTCAGTGGGATCATCTTTCATACTTTTTGTATACTTAAGGTAACTATTCACATAATATACTAATTTTTCTTACTAGATATAAGTAAATGTCTTGCTATTTCTGTGTACAATTTTCAGACTGCATTCAAATCTTGCCAATAGACCAATAGAGCAATATAGCAGTTGAGTCTCATTATAGTGGTGAAGAAATTCCAAAATTTAAAAATTTTATAAGGCTGTAATATATAATAAAATTATAAAATTTTATACAACACGTATAATATGCGTATATGGAAATGTTCTATGGTAAGTGTACGATTACCTTTGTGAGCCACTGTAGGTATAAATACCTTTAATACAATTCATCAATGCCACTACCAAGGATTGAATATTATAGAAATAAACTTTTATCCCAGTAGTTATTTTGCTTCGTTGCTCTATGTACTATAAATAAATATATAAAATAATATTATTTGAATAACAATATATAGTTAGAAAATAAATATATAAGATTGGTTGTTTTATAGATCAAATGTATTATTTTATTTATATATTATAATAATGATGTATAACTTACTACGTTTTTTCAGTAAACTCAATACTAAGATACTTGCGTGCAAGATATTTTATAGCATCTACTAACTTGTCAACGTACGTACATTAGGTCACGTTTCCACTGAACGTGATTCAAGCTTGAACCTTTATTAGCAGATTCGTGCATCGGAAGAACATATCCTTATGCTAATTTGTAATAGAGATAGAATATTACAATTCGTCATACTATATACTGTAAACGCTGAACGAATTTAGAATTCATCGTCAGCTATATCAACGTATTATATATATAAATCGAAGTTCTGAGACTCACAATTCTAACTATTAGAATCACTCGATGGAATTGTTTGAGTCTTGCAAACGTAGCGCGATCCTCTTACTGAATATGTATACAGGTGACTGCTTAATATTTCTCAATTCAAGAATTAATTCAACGATGAACATACATATGTTTTATTTGATTTGTAGATACCCAGCAGACTTCTTGTCATTAACTTGATTTCTGTACTAACCGTAATTACTTTAAGTACCTCCTGGTACTGTTCGAAGTTGTTGAAAACCTTGTTCGTACATGTAAACAGATGGTTTATGACAACTGTTTTAAATATGTGGATTGGATTGGACGTGGATTAGAATTTATTATTATTTCAAATCGTCTAGAATTTGTATCGAATTTTTACTTGTAACACACGCTTGAAATTCGATAAATACGCAACATCTGTTAAAAACGTTGTGATACTGCATTACAGTATTGAACAGGCTTTCCAACAACTTCCAACGTATTGGGAATCAATCAAGGAAGTATCGACAAATTAATGATTAATAGCCTGTAGGCATGGCTTAAAATCCAAAGTATTTATTTTCAGCATCCCCTGTAAATGTAATTAAACTGATAGAACAGTAAATTATATTTCGTAAACGACATCTGACACTAATATACTGCAACGATCGCACGACGTAACAATGGCCTCGGTACGCTGCGCGTCAAATCAATGAAGAGCAGTTGATTATTCAACTAGCGTACCGTCATTAAAATGCAAAGATAATCGTGAGACTAGATTTAAAAATAATTGTCAGTCGAGTAAATGTTTTTTGATAGGTTTGAAAGAATTCGCATTTAAGGGGAACTACATGAAAATAATAATTTTGTCGTATCGACGATACTAAAGTCGTAACAGCAATTTGTAATAATAATCGGTTGTCGCTAATGGATAGCAATAACGAAACAATAAATTTTTAATCGCCATTTCCAATTTATATTCTTCGGATAACTACAGCAGGGGCCGGATTGGTTGCAATGAATTTTAAGCGTGAGAGATAAAGAGTTATGGTTACTTTAATTTTAAATCAAACCTCTAGAAATATGGCAGAGAGAAAAAGCAGGTAACGTTCTAGCTAACGTTGAAAAAACAGACAAGTCCTGAATTTTATGAGAAAATTAAGACGAGAACTTTATACACCCGTGTTTTGATGACCTTTTCAATTTGAGTACTTATTGTTTGCGTCGTCAATAGTTTAGTTCATCGTTCGTCCAACGATTATCGAGTGTTATTCTACGGTTCTAAAGATATTCAGAAGTGCCAATTGAATAGAAGTATTAAAGAAGAGTGTAAGTAGTACAGCTAAAAAATTGGGGAAACGTGTCTCAGATGATGTTAAGCTGACAATGATCGACATATCTGTTGATGTTAGACTGTAGTTTTAGTCTTACATCTTCCACTCCATTCTTTTGGTACTCTGTTACGGTCGATTGTACGTAATCCAATCCGGTGTATGTTTCATGCTCTTTGAGTCTTATGCTCAAGCTCTTCCCAGTTTCATTATTGTATCTCTTGCTGCAAAGGCAGAATATTTTACAAGTTTGTGACGTAGATATGCGTAGTTTTACATCCTACAAAGAGAGTTACGCGTAATTAAACGAGGAATAATATGGCAATGATAATTTTTGCATTATATACGTATATGTGTATATTATATATTTTTATATATTTTATTGTATATTTAAAAAATTGTCTAATTCAGCGAAGCTTCGTTTATAAAAAGAAGACGAACAATTTATTTCATGCAATGCTAAAATAAATAGTAACTTTCTTAGGTTTAATTGATAAAGAAGTTTCTCCTGTCATTTTGCAATTTTATTATAGCGCTGATTTAATACGAATTAAAAAGATAATACAGGTAGGTTTCAGTAAGACGATATCAACGTCCTCTATTCTATCAGGAGTTATAAAATAAACTAAAAAAATATGATACAAAGACACGTAATGATATATATATATATATATATATATATGACGACAAAATGAAGGTGATATTTCTTCTGGAGCAATTAATTGAATCTTAGGAAAAAAACATGTCATATCTAAGAGAAACGAAGAACTACTTCTATTTACATTTGAAAGATCCGAAGAATTAAAAGATTTTTTAATATGTGATTTGGATAGAAACAATTTTTGCTTTTAAGAAGTTTCATATTGCTTTTGACCCAGACCAATAACTGAATTAAGAAGATCAATAACTGACGATATCATGAATTATTGGAATCGTGTTCGCTTTTCACTATTATAACTTAATTTAATTTAAATTTCAATGATTGAATTTCAATGAACGCTCTGTGAAACGTAACCAGGGAAACAATCCATCGCGACCTAAAGATACTCACAATAAAAGGAGAAATATCAAAGTACAGCAATAGATATAATACACGTGTAAGCAATCACCCGAACCCACCGGTGACCCAACTGTTGGACAGTACAAAACACACCCGCAGACTAAAAAGACACTAGCCTCTAGAACTACACAATAGATTCAGCTGAAGTAGAACATTCACTGGCATAAAAGCCAACTGTGAGTAATTTCAAATTACTCCGCATGCCACTGTATCATGCCAGCCTAACTTGCTTATAATTCTCAACAAGAATTGATTACAATATACTTGATAACTAGAAAAAAGAAAAAAGAAATTCGCTCAGATGTGATTATGATAGTATGACTATGATATTCGAGATAATATTACCATTCAAACTTAAAAATCTTTCAATAATTTCAACGAATATACGGTTTATAAGCATAAATGTTCAATGTCGAAGTTAAAAATGATAACGAACAACATAAATCAATCCGATAAAAATTAAAAACAGTGATTTCAATCGCTAAAAATCGTCAAACAAACAATGAATCAATTGAATAAACATAAAAAGCTTATGGTTGTATCGCTGTTGAAGTGAAAAACAGTCATGGTAATTTGTTATTCTACATTTTAAAAATACGTACCTACACAATGCACCGATTGATCGTATTACATTTTTCACACATTTATGTACAGGTGTTTCGTTTAGAACAGGCTATCTAAACATCTCTTTCAATTCTGATATAACAAAGAATATTTTACATACAATTCAAACAATGTGAAAGGGACAATACGCCGCAAAAGGTAAATTATCGCGCCAATGTCATATTATCTTTCATAGGTTATCGATGTGCTTTTATACTGAAGCGCGTATCATTTTCTTTCTACATATTATAACTGACATTAGAATGCGTTCAAAGCGTACGTGTAACGATATGACCTTGGAATAACCATCGACTCGCCAAATTAGAGTTTAGCATGAATTTTATTTTTATCGAGATTGTACACGTCGCCGACGATCAAAGATAATTTTGTGACTGTACATTACCGTGTTTACTATCGCACCACGTTTCTTCGCCAGATTTCTTTCGGAAACATTTATTGGAATATTAATTTTGCCGGCTTTAACTACGATGCCACGGCACCGAGAGCATCGCCTTTTGGCAGAACGCAGATTTTCACGGTGATTTTCAGCAGCGCCCTTTTCGATAATATCTCAGTATTCTTCAGCCAGTGCGTTTTAATCACGCTTAACGCCAAGACTAATGTATCTTTTATAAACGTACTGTATCTGTCATACTTGTCGTTGAACTTCAATTAAAATCGTGTCGTAGTATAGCGCCGAGTTTATTCGAAGCACCGCTCATTTTCCTTGACGAAATTAAAGCAAGGCGTTTACAATGAACAACTTACAACATAACAGACAATATGACAGAATAATTAGAACTTGTGATCTTAACCCCATTATTGCTTACTTCCATTTCTGGCATTGTAGTAAAGGAACATCGTTTCAAATACTTATCTGTATAATATTTAGGAAAGCGAGTGGCGGAGATACTTTAGAAAGCTCATAGCGATCAGGTCCTCTAGATACATATTTGTAGTGTGACATGTTAAGTAAACATGTTTACTTACATCGAGTTCTCTCGCGTTTTATGCTGAGTCCGCCAGTGTCGATGTAAATAAACTCACATTCTAATGCCAACTATAACACGCAATAGGAAGGAAAAAGATTGATCTATATGCAAACTAATACCAGCTTCGAACAAATGACCTTGGGGCAAAATATTCTTTGCGCATATTCGTCATCGTATCATTACGCATCATCGCCAATACGCATATTCATTCTTTAATATCATATAAATTACATATGAAATATTTTTGTATGTCGTTGCGAGTGGAGCAAATATACGTTTAAGTGGCTCTTGTTTTTAAACATTTTTTCCACACAAAAAAAAGATACGGTTGGATTGCAATCCAGGGTTCCGTTGAGATTTTCTACCCTCACGATGAGTAGGATACGAGGCAATACAAAAATTTGGTCCTGAATTGCTCGGTCAATGTCAGTTTTGCAGCTACTTTTTTGTACATATCTTCACTCATCTAGAGGTGTGTGATGGTTGTGACAAATAATTTTCGAACACCACGTACATAAATCCACATTTTCTGTCATAATGTTTATTTGCCGTACTTTGTTTTATAAATAGAATACATAAATTCATAAAAAAATATCTCCTCCTATTTCAGATTCAAGCACTGCTACGGGACCTGTATTTATCGCTCCAGTTGGAAATCAAACAGCTGCAATCGGCCGTGAAGTCGTTTTTTCTTGCTGTGTTCGCAATATTGGAAAATATAAGGTAATTGAATATAAATAAACTGTCACTACTTTACGGTAATGATTCACGGAAGCGAAACAAAAATGTTTCACAAATATCTACGATTATAAAATTACGAAAGTTAACTTAATATTTTTAGTTCTACTCATATTCAAAACGTTGCAAAATACACCATTCGTTGTATAAAAAATGTATATATATATATACACACACACACATTTCTAATTCAATATACACATAAAATCAAATCAAAACTGAGAGTTATATGATAATTTTTTATTTCGTAAAGTATAAAAATAATGAAATCCTCTTTAGTATCGTTAGATTCAGTTAATCTCTACCACCTAATCTAACAGGTTTAATATTGTTTAATAGAATTTTTGAATCACTAGTTTTACTTTTAAGATCTTACACACAGTTTAAGAATTCTTCAACCAAAAATGAAGTAAGCTAAACTAAAATACATCTTGCAATTTTTGTTTTATCGTTAATATATTCAATTATTTACAAAGTAATGTTATTCACAATACAACTTTATGAATAATACGTAAAGAATAACATGAAAGTGACGATGTTACACGTATAGCAAGCGTTACAATCAGTGACGTGTACATGTTTTCGTTTTGTATCAAAGAAGATCAAGCAATAATGTGCATTGAAAAGTACAACGAATTTTAATAACGTTCGGTGATGAGTAATCTTGTACGAAACTTCGTTCAAAACGGGCAAAGTGTCAAATTAAAAAATGTCAGTCAGAATTTAAAAGCGACAAGTATGCGACAAAATTTAATCACCGAAGCTGACAGATTCTCTCTCTCTCTCTCTCTCTCTCCCTCTCTTCCTTTTTTCTCATTACCCACTCTTTCAATGTCTCGTATTTAAACAACGTGTAACAGCGTGTTAAATAATGTAATGTGTCGTTAAAAATCGCGTAAGCACATAACAGAGAAACAGGTTTATGCTTAGATCCGCATAAATCGTTTAATTAAAAAGGAAAGACAAACGATTAATTCCATCTAGCGATAAGTACTCCAGTTCAACGTTTGTGTACGCTTCTGCGAAAAATTTTCCCTCGAGTACCTCTCGTTCCTAATCCAACTGAGAGTTATCCTCCTTCCAACGTTAGCTATATTTAGTAATAAGTTTTTCGATCGAAATCTATATATTCGAAGAGGAAGAGGGAACGGTCGAGGGAAATGGAAGCACAGAAAGCGTGAAGAAGGAGATAGTAGAGAAAGGGGCGGTAATATGTGTGTATGTGTTGGGAAGAAGAGAGAAAGAGAGAATCGGAACTGGATGGTGGATTGAGGAGTAAGTAGAGACGGAGAAGACACATTTTCCCTGGCGACAGATTCCACCCGTAAAGTATCCACCTAGATGAAATATTCGGTCTATAGAAAGCCACTCAAGGCAGCTTGGCAGGCAGGGATGGATTAAGATAAGCTCGGCCCCCAGTCAGATCCAAATAGTTTCCGGAGATCTTTTATGAGAGAAAATGCCAGCCAAACTTATAAACGTTGTTTTACTTTCATATTATTTTCAAATTGAATGCTCTAAGGATGGCCGGATTATGGTATAACGAAAATCGACAGAAATTAATGCGATTTCTGTATGTGGAATATTTTCTCTCGTCGATCAATATGTCTTACTTGCCGAAACGAAGGGAAACTAACGAGAAAAGAATAAACGATCAATTTTCACTTTAAAATTAATTACACGTAACACTTTCATATTTCTATATCACATTCGTTGTCATCCCATTTTTCTAAAAAAAGCTGCATTTACGTGCGCGAAGATGTTACATTTCGTTAGTTTATCGATCGTCCTCGTCGAATTTCGCTTCTTGCTCGTTTCTCTTACGATTCTCCCCAGTATATTTCTCTGCTTTCGATTAATTTTCGTGTCCATTAATTCCTACGAAATACAAGGTGGCGAATGACAATCTACGATGATAAATTAAATCGATAATTGAATCCATGATTGGTTAATTTAAAAATGATAAATATGATCGATCCTATATCGTTCTCACGCTTATCGTAAATGGTATGATAAAGACAAAATGAAATGAAAAGCGTGACGAAGCATACGATTATTAAATCCATGTACGAAAGGAAGTATTCGCAAAGGAAATATTAGGTTGTCCGAAAGGTTTCTTTCGTTTTATAAGGAAATAATAGACGCACAACGGTTTTTGGTTTATATTATTTTGTCGAATTACGTACTATCTATTTTGTTCTGTTGAGATAAACACCAAGACATTTCACAGACTTGGTTTCACATTTGTATGAAGATGTATTGTTGTAAAAAACATGTTTGCTAAAGAAAGACACTTTTCGGGCAACCTAATACGTAAAGAATAGCAAAGAGTCTCGATCGATAAAGTATGTGGATGTATCAAAAAATCATTAGTATTAAGATTATTCGAGCAACTACATGAAAATTTCTGTTACGGTAAAGAGTTGGTCGTTGGCACGGCAAAGGTAAGGAAATGACAATGGATTTTCCAGGTTGGCTGGCTACGTGCCTCGGACCAGACGATTCTCTCAGTCCACACTAGAACGGTAACGCACAATGCACGTATCTCGGTCTCCTATGAGACCAGCGGATGTTCCGGGTCCGGCGCAGCGTCCGGTAACGCCTTCGGGGTGACAGGAAGTAGCCAAGCCACGGAGGAAGTCGTCAACGGCACGTGGCGGCTGCACATTCGTCAGTTGAAGGAGTCGGATAGAGATTGTTACATGTGTCAGATTAACACCAGCCCGATGATATCAGAACTCGGATGCTTGGACATTTTAGGTAAGAATCGTTTACATTCCATACGAAGCAATTCTTCTTTATTTTGATTAACATCTTCTCATATTCGAACCTCCATTATTCGAATCCATCGTTTTAATATCGAAACATTTTTCCATCCGAATATTTTCTTATTTGAACAGAACGTCTGCTAATAACAAATGCTTTCTTTGTGTTACAAATGGTGTTTTATGTATCACTGCATGTATCTATACATATTATAAAATGAAATTAATAATAATAATATAATAAAATAATATAAAATAGTATAATAAAAATAACACTGGATGGATTTTGATACGGTTCTCGCTTTTCTAAGGAGCATTTATCGAGTAAGATTTGGGTGTGCAAAACATTAACCTGTGACAAAAGGAGGCAGGTGTCAAAAATATGAATCTGAATTATAAACCTTCACTTTTATACTACTTCACTATATACATATATATAAAATATATATAATATATATATTATAATATATATTATTATATTATATATATAATAATTATTATAAAACATATGAATTATATGATTCGCTATTAACGAGACAATATGATCTCACCCTCCGAGCAATGTCTTTTTTTCGGCGTGAAGCATCACGGCTTATCAGAACGCATTATAAATATATAATTATATACGTTCAAACTGAGATAAATTTGTATAAATATTGAAACGAAACAATTTAAATACTATTTAATTCTAATATTTAATTTGTTATTTCTTTGGGGACAATTGACGCATATACACACGTATGTATGTATATGTTGTACGTATACTATCAACGTAGCCCATAAATCTGTATACGCGTTCGGCGAAAACAATAATTGATGAAGCCGAAACGCACATACGTACAACATGTCCGTTTAAATATCTATACGCGATTATTTCTATAACTATCAGAAATACGAAAAAACGTTTCAAATGAAATTTGTACGGTATCGAGGGGTCAGAAGTTTTACAATTTCGCTGTGTAACAATCGTAACACGAACTACAAAACGTTTATCAAGCCAGTAGAAATTCGCAAAATTTTCATTGTTAAAAATTTTATTTTTATAGAAGATTATACATTATATAATGTCCCGGGCAAAAACCGGATATATGTATCAAATAGTCAGAGCATAAATAGTGCTCGAATATAATTGCTATTAATTAGGATTTTACACCGTATCTACGTTGAAAAACTGAAATCAACGAAGAATTTTTGCTGTTAATTGGCATATTTTCTCGTTCCATCGAAGCGAAACGCGTAAAAAAATTTCATGAAACGTGGAATTTATGATAAGCTACGCAAAAGTTAAAATATTTAAATAAACGAGGTTAATTATATTAATTTAAAGATTTTGTATTGCGTTTTAGATCGTGATGACGTAAACGGTTTCCACAATTTCTCATGTTATTTAATGCATGCAATAGGATTGGACAGGGTTTAAATCGTACAAATTATACATATATGGTGCCGCAATGAAATATACAGCAATTAGCGGAGACTGTAATGAATGTTACTTCGCAAAATGACGAAGGGTTAATATGGTAATCGAACATTTAATCTTTCTATTCAAATACCAGCGCGATTTAAATTACTGTGGTAGTAACTTGTCGCGATCGAGGCACAAAGAAATCCTAATAACTAGCTAATCTTGTTATCGAAACTACTCTGCAGGTAGACTCTCGAATCTGTTTACAATGATAAAACTTTTATCTTGTTAGAAATAATTGCTTCGAAAATTATTTAAATAGCCTTACCAGTTAGCTTTTCCATTTGAAATCGATATGATAAAGGCGTTACTTTGAGAAAGTTTTTATTTAAACACTGAATACGATATAATAAATATTTCAGTTTTGTAAGAGTAAGTAAAGAAATAGTATAATCAAATAAATACAAATTTAGAACCATTTAAAAAGGATCATTGTATCTCTTTAATTTATGAATTATTATACTGTTGCTTTAAATAATTTCGTCATTAAGCTTCTAATATAAGCGATACAAATTCGTTGTATACCACTTTATTTGAAATATCGGGGAAAAGTTAGAAAATACAATATTTAATTGTACTATTTTTGTATATCTTATTTTATTATTGTATAGTTGTGTAATTTTTTTATGCAATGCATATTTTTACGTAACATATTCACATATTTCTAAACAACATATTTGTAAAAAAAAAATCTAATTAGGTCGGTAGTATTTACGAAAAATTTTATTGAAAATTATATAGAATAAATATAAGACGTAAAAATTAAATCCAATATATTTCTTGTTTACTTGGATAGATGTACAGGGTAGATTACCTGACTCTGCTACCTTAAATTACACGTGAAACGTTTGCTATATGAAAAAATTTTTCTCACAAACTTGTACGACACCAAATGAGGCGTACAATATACCTTGGTAATTACTGTTTTCTGGACAAATACACGCCAATAATTTTTTACCCAACGTTCGATACTCTTCCAAACTGCGGAGTTAAACGACATATGTTATTTTTAATAAACTCAAACTGGCATTTCAATAAAAAAGCAACGTAACAAAAATTTAATCAAATATTACGTTATACACTTTGCCCTGATACCATACGGTTTTTAGTCAAAATATGTTTTTCATTTAACAAGTAGTGTACAAGTAATTTACAGTGGCAGAGATAAGGGTAGAAAGTTAAATGACTCGTCTGTGCGTGAGAGCTTATGCACGTAGTATGGTTCCATATTTTCGTCATCGAAAACTGAGATAACCGTGCCATTTTCCCAAAGTCAGATAAAAATCTTCAAGATGTTACGTAAATATTTCTTTTACTCGTGTTGCGAAAAATCTGTACCGATCCAGCGATGGAGAAAGCTAACTGGACTTCTATCTAGAACAATCTATCAAACAATTAGGATTTCAAATTACTAGATTTAATTATGCAATCGAAGAAATTCGTTTTCTCATTCCTTATACTTCTGTACAGGTACGCAGAATGTCTTATTTAAATCGATTCCTTCGTGAATACTTTCGAAGCTTTTAATAGTACTATCAGATGTTGCAGATAGAAGTCGAAAATTTCCAAGGAAGATGTTAAAATATCACCTGAGATTCAATGTTCTTTTTACATCAATGGTTTTATTGCATTATTAATGCAATAAAAATATATGATTTCAATGAAGAAGACAGAGTTGACCTTCGTATAGCGCACTTTATGCATCCATCTACGAAATAACTAATTCACACCAAATTATGTTTCCCATAATAACACGTTTATTCGAAACATCTGCCAATATATATGCCAATAATTTTTGACGTATTCGTGGCTATTGATTTAAATAGAATACCATAACGACTAACCATCCGATGTCAAGAAAGTACAAGTTTCTTCTCGCCCTTAAAAAGAAATATTTCTTTTACGACTTTTTTCGCACTCTGTGTTGCTTCGCTAGACACAATTTTCACATCCGGAAAAAAAGCAAAACCAATGTCATTGGGCCATTGCCAATAAATCGATCCACCTATTTGTCTGTCTTCGTACAACTCTAGTTTCACTATCTTACGATACAAATTGCATGTATTTCATTTACAATAAGTGTTTCTTCAAAGGTATTTACAAAGCCAGATAGACAAATTTTCTTTCATAGCAATGTATATATTTTTATTAATTAGCAATATAAATATACTGCTAATGTTACAATAGAGCAATAGTATATTGTCACGTATTGTCGTTATATGTAAATCTGCAAAAGTCATTGCATCGTATTATGAATATGATAAAACGTGTCAGTCATAACTTAATCAGACATTAATTTGTAACTTACAAATTATATTGTCCGATAAATTAAAATCTTTCTGAATCCTATAACACCCACTATGTGATACTATCTGGTTGCAAATACGAATCCCGAAGCAGAACTGATCTATCACAGCAGAAAACGCAAATTTTAGTAAAAAATGATGAGTTATGTGAAAATAGAATCAAAATATTATTATTAACAACAGCTGTTTAGAACTAAAACTATTAAACCTTTTTCTAGATATTGAGACGAAAGGTTGCCTTAGTTAAATCATTAGGAAATCATCAAAAAGTTAAGTTTTATTATTTCGTCTAAAACCTAGACTATGAATAACAAACATACTCGATATTACAATAATCTCAATAATTATACATACGTAAAATTAAATTAGATTCCTGTTCCATCTTTATCCGCCGTGTCTTTTGATGACTGTTTCGTCGAATTTTTATTTACATTCTTGTATCGTTATCCGATCCTACGAATACTGAAAATGATTCTATAAATAAAATTCAGATTTTGGGTAGAATGGAAAAGCCGCAATGCATTATTTTTATGTAACTGTTGGAAAAAGTGTCTGCCAACTTTTATCGTATATTTCAAATAGTTATCTTCTGTCGATGCAAAATTTTGCTTTGCCTGATAATCTAGATCGATTACCACGTTTTATATGGAACCAGCAGACGACCTGATATTTATACACGGAGATGTACATCGATTCATCAAATGAATCACCAGCATGAACTCGTTTAAGAAATTCAA